>JARYGA010059762.1:0-42164 GCA_030545235.1 Helianthus tuberosus | reverse complement strand
AGAGGAGGATTAGGAGAAGGTGTTTGAATTGAAGAGTGAGAATGTGTGAGAGGTTATTTATAGGACTAGAAAGGAAATGTTAGACGAACGAAGAAACGACGACGAAGACTGTGTCAAAGCAGATGGAGGGAAGAAGTTTCCCAACCAAATAAATAAATATCATACAATTATTACTTTTTACACATATTTACCAAATTCATATTATGTTCACATTTATTTTTACTACTTCCATATCCAAAGATATCTTATGAAAAATTGTTAAAAGTTCATTTGGATCACGAAATAGAAGTTTTAAGAAAGAGTTAATTGTGCGGATGGTCCCGGTGGTTTCACGTTTTTTCACATTTAGTACCCACCTTTTGGAAATAGCAGGTATGCTCCCTATGGACGGAATATAGTGTTGCCAGGAAAGTATAGAGATTCGTTTGTGGAGCCGGTGATGCGGTGGACGGCAGTTTGGGTGGAGAAGAAAGGGGTGGTGGGGTGGGGTTGGGTTGGGTTGTTATAAGGATATTTTTGTAATTTTGCACCCACTTAACTGAATTATTTAACGCCCATCCATTACAGGGACTATTCGAGTAACAGTTTGTTAAACCGCAGGGACTATAAATTCTATTTTGAAAAGTTGGGGACTAAAGGTGAAAAATAACAAACCACAGGGACTATCCTGGCAATTAACTCTTTAAGAAATTAGTTAGATGTCCAGAGTCAATAATTAAACTAGCATTCACGTCCCTTCCATCTTTTTTACCTTATAATTTCACTAAAAACAACTACAATTTTTGTCTTTTTTTTCAATTAAATAATATTTTTATACTTTTATTATTACTTTTTCTCTGTCCTCCACTCACAACCACTTTCAAAATATATTATAAAATTAGAGAGGGTGAACAGTGTCTCCCCAAATTTACAAAAGAACAGTAACAGTTTCTATCTCCTCCACTCACAACCACTTCCAACCAACTACAATCACTTTTCATAATATAAAACCTTATCCATCCCGGTACACATGAGCCATAATGCCTCATTCCAGCACGTTGTCACCATGTTGGTACGCATGCACCAAAATGGCACATTCCAGCACGCCTTAACCATCCCGGTACGCATGTGCTAGAATGGCTCATTCCAGTAAGGCGTCACCATGCCGGTACGCATGCGCCAAAATGGATTATTCCAGCATGTCGTCACCGTGTCAGTACGCATGCGCCAAATGGCTCATTCTAGCACACTATCACAATTCCGGTACGCATGCGCCAACATACACCTCCTAAACACCTATGTTTCGAGACATATACACTCGAATGGAGGGCCACACACTCCACGGAAGCAACACTGGACTAGGGGACTTGAAGGGCTATGGTCCAAAATGGCGCTCAAGGCCATGCGCACACAGGAGCAACCCCATATTTAATTAACGAACACTCAGCCAACCCAGAGTTTTCCTGCATGGGAACACCCACGTGTGTACACCATGACACCTCATGAAAGGGACATATAGTACATGCATCCAATCAGGTTGCAACAGGCTCTCCACACGATGGACAAATCATGCAGGGGACAATAAGTACGAAAGGACAGTGACATGGCACCAATCAACTTTCACCACTAGTTGTTCCATGATCTCCACCCAGAGGTGATTACAGACGCGGCAGAAGGTACCATATGTCGATGACATGTAGCCAATCACGTTGCACCATGCCGCCTCCACCCTTGCAGACACTATTTGTCGTGTCAGAGGGGACCAAGTGGATGTTCCCTGAATGCGACATTTGGCCCAAGGCCCATCAGGCTTCAATTTTCTTCAAACCCTTCGGCTATAAATACCAGACTCCTCCAAAGGTTTAAGGATCCCATGTCTTTCACTCTCACTCTTAACACACACTTGCTTATTTCTTCGGAAAGGATATTTATTCCCAGGTCGTAGGATGGTTATGAGAAGAACCTCCAACATCTCCTTCTCGTAACGTGCTCACGGTGTTATTGTTTTGCAGATTAGTTCTCAAGACGTCCTCAGCCATCGCGCTAGATGTGATTAAGGATTAATCCTCTTGTCGAAACTACCATCTTAGGTTCTATCCCCTGCGCTTAAAACTGGTGTTCTTCATCTAATTAATATTTTTAATATTAATTTATTGTATATTCGTTAGGATCAAAATTTTACAACCTTTCTAATAAGCTATAAAAGCTAGTAATTTTACAACCTTTCTAATAAGCTATAAAAGCTAGTGTGCGATCATGTGATACCATTAAACCGAACAAAAAGTAACGTTAAAACGTTGAATCACGTACACGCGTTGGGGTGTGTTAATTCACAAAAATTAGGCCGAAATGTAAAACATAGAAAACAATAGCTAACTCAACTTTACACGTTACGATAGGGTTTTTAAACTAGATAAAAGAAGAGATATTATTTAATTGTTTTTTTTATTTATTTTGTTTGATATATAAACACATTTAAAATTGTGGTCATAATAAATTCATAATCAACGCAATGGTGTCGTGAGGAGCGACAGTGAGAAGTCCCATTAGAGTTAGCTTCATAGAAAGAAAGAGTTCCATTACTGTTAGCTTCATAGAAAGAAAGAAGTAAAGAAAAGTATGGCCAAATCAGGTAGGGACATAACAGATAAGAAAGTGATTGACCATTGACCAATAAAAATAAACAAAAAATGAAAAATAAATTAGTGAGCTGAGAAAACTTGATAAGTAAGAGCGTTCACAATAAGTCTCTATATTCTGTGAGATCTTTTTATATTATGAAAAGTGATTGAAGATAGTTGTAAATGACTCTGAGTAGAGGAGATAGAAACTGTTATTATTCGTCTGTAAATTTGAAGGGACCCTATTCACCCTCTATAATTTTTTTTAATATATTTTGAAAGTGATTGTAAGTGGAGGAGAAAATAACGTATAAAAAATATTATTGAAAGAGGAAAGTATAAAAAATAATTATATAATTTATTTTTAATAAAATTATAGGGTAAAAAGATGAAAGGGACGTGAATGCTCTAACGGTGGGTTAATAATATCAACTCTGGACATCTAACTAATTTCTTAAAACTTTTATTTCGTGATCCAAATAAACTTTTAACAAATAATTTATTTTTCATAAGATATCTTTGGATATCGAAGTCGTAAAAATAAATGTGAAGATAATATGATTTTCATAAATATGTGTAAAAGGTAATAATTGTATGATGGCAAAGGTGGGAAACTTCTTCCCTCCATCTGCTTTGACATAGTCTTCGTCGTCGTTTCTTCCTACGTCTAACATTTCCTTTCTAGTTCTATAAATAACCTCTCACACATTCTCACTCTTCAATTCAAACACCTTCTCCTAATCCTCCTCTTGTTCAATCAAAAACACGTAATCTCATACAACTCACTAACAATGCAGCAAAAGATTGTGGTGAAGGTGAGCATGGACGGGGACAAGAAAACCCGTAAAGCTCTGAAGATCGCGGTTAGTATATCCGGAGTTGTATCCGCGTCTTTCGTTGGGTCAGATAAAGACCAGATAGCGGTGACCGGTGAAGGTATAGACTCGGTTGAACTAACAACCTTACTAAGAAAAAAGGTTGGATACACGGAGCTGGTAAGCGTTGGTCCGGTGGAGGCAAAGAAAGACGAACCCAAGGAATCGAAGACCGCCGTGCAAATTGATCCTTATCAGTACTACTATCATAGCTATGGTGTGCCCTATTATTATGTATATTAAACTTGAGGTCTCATAAATCGAAAACGGAATTGCAGAGGTTAAAATAGTGAACAAAAATATGTGGTTTCAAGATAATTGTCCCCTTTTCTCATAGCTATGGTGTGCCCTATTATTATGTATATACTCTTTTTAACTTCTCCAACTATATGTTTCAGCATATGAAACCTCAATACCAATTCACATAATAATATGGCATGCCATAACTATAATAGTAGTAATCGTAAGGATTAATTTGGACCGCCGGCGTGGATGCCTTCGAATCTTTTGATTCCGGTTTCTTTTCCTCAACCGGACCAACACTCACCAGCTCAGTGTATCCGACCCGTTTCCTTAGTAACGTCGTTAGTTCGAAGCAGTCAATACCTTCACCCGTCACCGCTATCTGGTCTTTATTTGACCCAATGAAAGACGCGGATTCAACTCCGGATATACTAACCGCGATCTTCAGAGCTTTTCGGGTTTTCTTGTCGCTATTCATGCTCACCTTCACCACAATCTTTTGCTGCATTGTTAGTGAGTTGTATGTTTTCTCTCTCTAGAAAGTGGAAAGAGAAGGTTAAATTTAGAGGAAGGTGATTGAAGAATGAAAGAGGGTATTTATTTATATAGAGGGAATGTTTGATGAAGTTCAAAGTGCACCACGTTAGGCCTATAGCCCATGTCACGCGCGCATATGTGCACGAGTAAGGGTGCTGCGCACCCTTTAGTGTCCCCACTAGTGTTTGCCTTTAAGGAAACAATATACAAGGAGTGCTCCTCCTTATAAACCACTTTAAGTTTTGTCATCCCACCTATGTGGGACAAGTTGACAAAACTAATCCATTTTATTCATCTTTGTTTGTTCCAAACATACAACTTCAAGCTTCGATATCTCATTCATCTTAGCTCTATTTGGACATAGTTTGAACACAAACCATAAATAATTATTTATACAACACATATATAAATATTATTGATGTCCACAATATTTAGTGAAAAACTCATTTTCACTAAAATTTCCAATAATTATAACCTGGTTTTTAGACTAAATTAGACAATGTGATCAAAATGACATGAAAAGGAAAAGTCAGGGACCCAAAGGAGAAAAAAAAACTATTTGGACTAAAATGGCAATTTGGACAAAAACTCAGGGACAAAAATGACAATTTACTCTTTTTAGAAATTGTAATTTAGGGTATGTGGTTTTAGTTTTGTAGCTAGGGCTGTTCACGAGCCGAACCGAACCGATCAGACCTTTGCTCGTGCTCGGTTCGTTTACAAACCGATCCGAACTGAACCGAGCGGTTTTTCAACCGAGCCAAAGTCGAGCGAGCGTCTTTCGATCCGAGCATTTTTCGAACGAGCGTCGAGCGGGTATCGAGCGTCGCAGAATAAATAAGGAAAGTGACGTTGGGAGTGTTAGTTATTAGAATAAAGTGCAGTTTTCGTCCCTGATGTTTCGTCCAATAGAACACAAGTAAAAATTTAACAAATAACAAGGAATACAAAAACACTCAACTAGTTCTATCGAGATTAACTAAGCGGGAAGATAAATCATCGACCGATTGAAACATACCCTTGTTCTATCGGAAGTTTGAAATTGAATGAATCAATTGAAGCAAAACCTTGACGAGTTGGCGTCTTGGCAAGTGGCGATGGAGAAATCGAATAACGATGGCCAATGGGGTGTTTTGATTAGGGTCTTGCACTTCTGAATCAAATGACGGGTTGAGACTTGAGTATTGATCGACGCTTCACATTTTAGTATTTGAAATTTTAACTCAATTACTCAAATGGACATTTAAGTGTTGGATAATGGAGTACTGGTATTAGATTTCAATTCTAATTACTTAAATAAGCTCTATTTGGATCTTGGACCAAACATTGTTAATGTTGGTCTCCAGTCATTTCATTAAAAATGGTACACACACAAACACAAATATATATGTATATATATATATATATATATATATATTAAAAAATAAATCGAGCCAACCGAGCCGAACCGAACTGAGCGGACCTTTGCTCGTGCTCGGTTCGTTTACAAACCGAACCGATCCGAACTGAGCATTTTTTTAATCGAGCTGAATCGAACGAGCAAATTCCGAGCATTTTCCGAGCGAGCATCGAACGAGCGTCGAGCGCCGAGCAATTTGAACAGCCCTATTTGTAGCAAGTTTGGGTTTAAAACATATTTTGTCAAAATTGGTCCTTTTCGGATCTTGTTCGACATAAGAATTTTACGACATAAGAATTTTACGTGGTTTGGTTTAAATGGGGGACCTCATATTTGCCATCTTTAAATCATATGTCATACCCTTTCTGAACCAGTTGCTTCACACTCAATAAATATGCTATATGCCATCAACAAAATATGCATTAGCTATTTTTTTTTTCTCATAAGTTATGACATTGATATAAACCTCTCAGAAATCCAAAAGCGCGTGAGCTATTTGTCATCACATCTTACCTTTTCCTTCATAAAATTTTACAGATTTAGAAACAAGGATTTGTTCCCTGACATGTGATTAATCACTACACCCATTGTCTAGACACATCTAATGGTGATTCTTCCATGAACATCGTATCCTCATCATTGTCTTCTTCTTGATGCATAAGACTTGAATTCTTGTTATCTTCGGCATTAATTTGTCTTGCACAATCTACTAACATGTACTAGTCTTTGACAATGATAACATCTAAACTTAATCGTATGAACCTAAGATCGATCTTGTTAGTTGTTACCATGATCACGAGACACCTAAGTGTTAAAATACTTGTATTTATCCGGTATAAATGTGCCTTTTATATTTCCTTTATGTTTTTTATTTTCTTTTATTTTTAACCTTTTATTTATTTTGGTTGTGAGGTTTGGGCTATCAAGGACGGGCTGCTGGCTTTGGGTTCTATCAAGGTGGATTGCTGACTTGGGCTTATGACTTGGGCTTATAGCCGTTGCGTCCTGTTGGTTGCCAGCCTGGGCTCCTGTGTTGTTGCTTAGGGTTTGTCAAGATAAAAGAAGGGCTTGGTCCCTTGGCTTTTTCATTCGAGCATCTCATACTCTTGCTGATCATTTCGCTGCTCTCTGGTTGGTCTCCCTATTCTCACACGTACATTCGTGAGTCTAGGGTTTGTCTATTACTTGTACCGATTATCCTGTTGGAGATCTTTTTGCTCTTTGTTCGTTGTTAATCTGTGATGACAGATTCGTTCAATCATTGTATTTGATACTGAGTTTTCATAATAAAACCATTTGATTCTTGAGTTCTGACACTAAGATTGATCTTGTCATCTTGTTACCAAAGCTACATTTATTATTTTAGTTCCAAATTCTAATCAAGAATTTTTGAAACTCTGCAATCATTAAATCACTGAAAATTAGTTTAGAATATAATAATTTTAACAAATTTCCTACCGACATACAATTTTTTGTTTTATTTTTTTTCGGCCGCTTTTGCGAATGAATTGTAACGACAAGAAAATTTTACCATAGTTTTCCTACCAATTTTTTTTTGAATAAAAAAGTGTTGATTCTATTATGTCTCAAGTGGCAATCATACAAAACAGGGACGATTACAGACTAATGGTAGGTAGACGAGCAACAAGTTGCGCCGCTACCCCTTCTGAATAGCAAACCCTGCCCTTCTAAACACAAAATTCAGCCCCTTAACATGCGCGGTGTTACTGCTTACCACCTGTTGAACCCGCTTGAGGAACCGCACCGCGTCAGGGGCGAGAGCGCCAAAGGTATCGAAAGCGAACGGGACGAACACGTGCTGATTCTCGATACAAGCTTTTCGTGCTTAGCTACTTTGCCCGCCTCTGCCTTGATTATCGCCTGCCCTGCCACAAACC
The DNA here is from genome assembly GCA_030545235.1 of Helianthus tuberosus. Classification (NCBI taxonomy): domain Eukaryota; kingdom Viridiplantae; phylum Streptophyta; class Magnoliopsida; order Asterales; family Asteraceae; genus Helianthus; species Helianthus tuberosus. The sequence continues at coordinate 34,612 of JARYGA010059762.1, read as the reverse complement.
CGTGGTCCCTTAGCCCAACGAGGGGGGACACACCTGTCAAATCGACACACGCGTGTTTCCCTCATTCCCATCCAAAAACAAGAATGTCAGCGGGTAGATCTCCCTTCTAGAGGATCGGTCAAAAAGTTCACGGGAGCTTCCGTTTTTGTCGAGATCCCTGCCCGCTTAAGGACATCATAAAGCACATCTCGAACTAAATCATGTCGATATTTAAAGCCCGGTAATTCTTTGCAATGAACTGCATGCTCACCAAAAGAATCCAAGCAACACTTCCGACATACAGGACATAGGTCATCAACCGGGAAAAGGGGTATCATCAGCCGGTACTTGAGGATAACCCAATATTCCATAGCCGACATACATTGCCCTAAACCTTCTATAGGAACAACAGGAAATCCTGAGCATGGGAGGCTCGCAAACACTCAAACACGGCTCGCTGCCGAGGGGACAAGACAAACTACCAAATTTAATTTAAGTTTTTAGTTTTACAAATATAGACCGAAATGTCATATTAGTTTTTCATTATATTACGATCGTTTTGTAATCGAATAGTAACTGTGGCAGGTTTTCTTCTCATTATATTATGATCGTCTTGAACGCTTCAGAAAACATATGATTTGGTTTATTGTAAAATGCGGAACGAATGTTATTCAACATTATCATACGAATTATATTCAAAGACTGATTTTAATTAAATTCTTGATGGCCAAAAGTGAAGAATCTAAACAAAGTTGAAGAAATCAAAACAGAGTACACAAACAAATTTTGGTTTTAAAATGATTGTGAATTACCTTCAATTCGTCCCCTTTTATGATGAAAATATTGTTTTTTTGGTTTGTTTTGATGAGATAAAATCTAATATTCTGCAAGATTTGTTTATACAAAAGGTTATTTGCAACTTTTAGAGAAAAGTGGACATAATAATCTTCAACTTTACAAAAAGTTAGCCTTTATGTGAAAACCAAAATTGGTTATGATTTTAAAATAGGGATTTAAGGTAAAATGGAATAAACGTCATTTGTAATTCACAATGTATTTCATTTACTTTGAAAATCACAAAATCATAATCAATTTTGGTTTCATCACAAAGCAAAGCAAAGCTTAAAAATGTTTAGTTTTATTAGATTTTCTCCCATCAAAACAAACAATTTTGCATCACAACAACACTGAGAGAACAAACAGATACAATCTTGACATGAGAAAAGGGGACAATTATCTTGAAACCACATATTTTTGTTCACTATTTTAACAACCTCTGCAACTCTGTTTTCAATTTATGAGACCTCAATTCTAATATACATAATCATAATAATAAGGCACACCACCATAGCTTTGATAGTAGTACTGATAAGGATCAATTTGCACGGTGGGCTTCGATTCCTTGGGTTCATTTTTCTTCGCCTCCACGGGACCAACGCTTACCAGCTCCGTGTATCCAACCTTTTTTCTAAGTAAGGTTGTTAGTTCAACCGAGTCTATACCTTCACCGGTCACCGCTATCTGGTCTTTATCTGACCCAACGAAAGACGCGGATACAACTCCGGATATACTAACCGCGATCTTCAGAGCTTTACGGGCTTTCTTGTCCCCGTCCATGCTCACCTTCACCACAATCTTTTGCTGCATTGTAAGTGAGTGTTTTTGATTGCTTCTCTCTCTCTAGAAAGTAGAAAGTATAGAAAGCAGAAGAAGCTTGAATAAGAGGAGGATTAGGAGAAAGTGTTTGAATTGAAGAGTGAGAATGTGTGAGAGGTTATTTATAGAACTAGAAAGGAAATGTTAGACGTAGGAAGAAACGACGACGAAGACTATGTCAAAGCAGATGGAGGGAAGAAGTTTCCCACCTTTGCCATCATACAATTATTACCTTTTACACATATTTATGAAAATCATATTATCTTCACATTTATTTTTACGACTTCGATATCCAAAGATTTCTTATGAAAAATAAATATTTGTTAAAAGTTTCTTTGGGTCACGAAATAAAAGTTCTAAGAAATTAGTTAGATGTCCAGAGTTCATATTATTAACCCACCGTTACAGCATTCACGTCCCTTATAAATTTTTTACCCTATAATTTCACTAAAAACAAATTAAATAATATTTTTTTTATATTTTTCTCTTTCAATAATAATTTTTATATGTTTCCCTCTCCTCCACTTACAACTACTTTCAAAATATATTAAAAAAATTATAGAGGGTGAATAGTGTCACTTCAAATTTACAGACGAACGTAACAGTTTATATCTCCTCTACTTAAAATCACTTCCAACTATCTCCTCTACTTACAATCATGCAATCAATTTTCACAATATAAAAAGATCCCCACAGAATATAGAGACGTATTGTGAACGCTCTTACTTATCAAGTTTTCTCTGCTCACTAATTTATTTTTCATTTTTTGTTTATTTTTATTGGTCAATGGTCAATCAATTTCTTATGTGTTATGTCCCTACCTGATTTGGTCATACTTTTCTTTACTTCTTTCTTTCTATGAAGCTAACACTACTGGAACTCTTTCTTTCTATGAAGCTAACTCTAATGGGACTTAGGGATGGCAATAGGTCGGGTTCGGATCGGGTATTGGTAATCTCATACTCGTACCCGGTTATAAAATCACGTCCCATACCTGACCCAATACCCGTCGGATATTTGTCGGGTAATTACCCGTCGGGTATCGGTTTTACCCATTAGTTTGTTAAAAGATATACGTTGGGATTTCTAAATACTTTGTTTTTATTATTGTAATTATTATATTATTTTATTTATACAACAACTATTATAAATTAAAAATATACATTACATACATATAAGTTTTATCATAAATTAATAATAACTTTATATTACTAATACACTCACATGCATATACTTCACAACATACAAAATATAAATACTATTATCAAATGCATATACTAAAAGAAAATTTATGTTTTCACATTATAAACATACTAAAATAAATCACTAATAAACAAGGGTTAATGGAAAATAAAAGTATAAATTAAAAAAAATCGGGTATAAAGTTCGGGTAAACGGGGATGTGGTTTCGGGTAATTGGGGTATCACCTAATCCCATACCCGACCCATACCCACGAAATTTTTTAAAACTAGACCCATACCCGGCCCAATACCCGTCAGGTATCGAGTATACCCGTCCCATTTGTGTCAGGTTTCAGATATAACCGTCGGGCTCAGGTATTTTTGCCATCCCTAATGGGACTTCTCACTGTCGCTGCTCACGACACCATTGCGTTGATTATGAATATATGACCACAATTTTAAATGTGTTTATATATCAAACAAAATAAATAAAAAAATTAAATAATATCTCTTTTTTTTATCTAGTTTAAAAACCCTATCCTAAGTGTAAAGTTAAGTTAGCTATTGTTTTCTATGTTTTACATTTCAGCCTAATTTTTGTGAATTAAAACACCTCAACGCGTGTACGTGATTCAACGTTTTTACGTTACTTTTTGTTCGGTTTAATAGTATCACAGGATCGCACGGGTCCTAAATACTAGCTTTTATAGCTTATTAGAAAGGTTGTAAAATTTTGATCCTAACGAATATACAATAAATTAATATTAAAAATATACAACTGAATAATTTTTGTCAGTTTTAAGCTATTTAATTAGATGAAGAATACCAGTTTTAAGCGCAGGGGTTAGAACCTAAGATGGTAGTTTCGACAAGAGGGTTAATCCTTAATCACATCTAGCGCGATGGCTGAGGACGTCTTGAGAACTAATCTGCAAAACAATAACACCATGAGCACGTTACGAGAAGGAGAGGTTGGAGGTTCTTCTCATAACCACCCTACGACCTGAGAATAAATATCCTCTCCGAAGAAATAAGCAAGTGTGTGTTAAGAGTGAGAGTGAAAGACATGGGATCCTTAAACCTTTGGAGGAGTCTGGCATTTATAGCCGAAGGGTTTGAAGAAAATTGAGGCCTGATGGGCCTTGGGCCAAATGTCGCTTTCAGGGAACATCCATTTGGTCCCCTTTGACACGACAAATAGTGTCTGCAAGGGTGGAGGCGGCATGGTGCAACGTGATTGGCTACATGTCATCGACATATGGTACCTTCTGTCGCGTCTGTAATCACCTCTGGGTGGAGATCATGGAACAACTAGTGGTGAAAGTTGATTGGTGCCACGTCACTATCCTTTCGTACTTATTGTCCCCTGCATGATTTGTCCATCGTGGGGAGAGCCTGTTGCAACCTGATTGGATGCATGTTGTCTCATGTACTATATGTCCCTTTCATGAGGTGTCATGGTGTGCACACGTGGGTGTTCCCATGCAGGAAAACTCTGGGTTGGCTGAGTGTTCGTTAATTAAATATGGGTTTGCTCCTGTGTGCGGATGGCCTTGCGCGCCATTTTGGACCATAGCCCTTCAAGTCCCCTAGTCCAGTGTTGCTTCCGTGAGAGAGTGTGTGGCCTTTCGTTCGAGTGTATATGTGAAACGCCCTAACACGTTTTTACCCTTAATTTGCAGCGGAAAGTACATATCTAAAATTTCTTACATGACATTCTTTCTTTCACCTAAATACATTAATCTTTTTATATAAATTAATTAAAAACTAACATACTTATATCAATTTAAATGACCACATACACACCCACATACAATCCATGTCTTGACTCGATCTTCAACCGCTTACTCTCCATGTTGAGAATTTCGTAACCTTGTACAACCTGCAGTCACCACATACAATTACTTCACTAGCAACCAGTGACGTAATACATATACTTTAAAACATTGCATCATCAAGCATCAACATTTCTTATCCTCGCTTATATGAATCCATTCATCCATCCAGTCGAACTCTCTCGTCCGACTTTCCATACTTAACCTTCATTCTTCATTCTTAGTATACCTGCACTTCCATTTCATTCTTAACAGAAAACAATTAGCATCATTAAACTTATCTCATATGTGTAATTTCACGTGTACACATAACCAAATCTCATTCATTTGTGCATTTAACTAAATTCCATTTCATGCATAATACCTCACCATTCATACCCACTTCATTTACAACTTACATCTTACCCACAAGTATAATTACTTATTTTATCTTTGTGCATAATGCTAACATGTAAGTTCCCTCCCTTACCCATACTTAATAGAAATTACTTTCTTACCCACTTTCGACTCACTTTCCGTAAACTTACCTTATTACTTCCATTGATTCATACTTTCCCACATGATTCACAATAACCATCATACTACAATACATTTTACATCTAAAGTGTAAGTCCGGGATTCACTTACCTTATGCGCCCGTATTTGCATCCGCTTACTTGAGTCTTCTTGGCCCGTTAGCCTTCCACGCTCCCATCCCTCTTGACATGATTCCTATACTTTCATGTCATTACGTTTACATCCTTATTAGCATACATGATTATACATATGAACGATCATATCAAGTTCATATCTCACATATGCCTTTCATTAGCCGATTCAAACAAGCATATAGCATACTCAACATCATCATAACATAACCTTCACATATTAATGTCATTTAGACATTTCATCAAACACTTGGTGTGCGTACTACTTTTTAAGCATAATGTACACGTTTTTCATGCCTTTCTTCCTAATTATCCCTTTCATTCATCAACCCAAATAAACATCATTCAAATTCTATACCATACTTCATCCATATACAAGCACACATCACATACTACACATATTCATGATCAAATTCATACCATTTCATGGATTAAACATAAACCCACTTAGCTAAAAGTGGTAATTCATCCAAACACCTAAATTATAGCAATTCACTAAGAATTTTCACATAGGATTAGTATTTAAACAAGCATACATCGTCAATTTGGCCATAACCTCTACGATTCATACATAAATCACTACTTGTGATGTTCATCAAGATTTCTCAACTTCATTAAACATCAAAATTCAACATACCTTATGATCCCTTAGCTTGGGTGATCGTTAATTCATGTTCCTTCTTGAATTTGAGCCTCGATTCATCCTTTAATTGGATGATATATGATGAACTAGGGTTTGGCTCTCTAGAGCCTTCCCCTGATCACGTACAGAACACACACACGATGTGTGTGTATGTGTGTGTGTTGTTTTCTTTTAATAAAACAACTTTCAAGTTGTTCACTTTGGTCCCTCATGTTTCGTTTTAATTAATTAAGGCTACAACCCTTCGTTTAATACCAACGATACTAATATTCAACTAGGTAAATTATTCCTAGTTAATATTCATTTACGGGTTCACTTTTACCCCAAACGGTAATTTACCCGTTCCTTTATATTAACCGGGTTTAAATTATCAAACCCCATTTTTGGGGTGTTACAAGTCTACCCCCCTTAAAAGAGGTTTCGTCCCCGAAACCTTGCTTACTTCACGGGACCATATTGTCACATATCCTTTTCATTTCCTTGACCCGTCAGTAACATGTCAATATGCATACTTCTTCAAACTTGTAATTATACATACATCCGTATGATCCGTTTACAACGAATCTAATACCTTTATCTCGTGTTTTAAGATTTCATTCCATACATACAATGTATAACCTTTAATTCTTATTTCGTTATCACAACAAAACTACTATTTCATAGTCACACATACTTGTTTAGCTCTATGATTAGCATCATTCTACGTCTGTTAACGTTACATGCTACTGGGTATACTCATATATGTACATTCGCACGTATGTTCATACATACATACATACATACATACATACCTTCATGAATACATTCACACATGCACACATGTATACATAAATACATACAAGCTTTATTCCTTTGTGCACATTCAATCCCCTTTAACACATACGTACATACGTTCATATATGTATACTCATACATCGATTTACATACACCCGAAAACATACTTGCAACAATAACACATCTATACGTACATGTTTACATGCTTACTTATCGTTATATGATGCACACACGCCTACGTACCTTCTTACATTTATTACATACATTCATACCATCCCTATTTCTTTACATACATACGTACGTTCACACATATCTTCATACCTTCATACATTCCTACTGGTATACTTACATACACTCCTACAGCTCTTCATACATGCATACATTTATAGATACCTTCATACCTTAATACATTCATACATACATATACATACTCACATACATTCCTACACCTCTACGTACATGCGTACATTCATACATACCTCTCATACCTTTATGAACGATAATTCCTTCTGCCTGCTTACGTACATTTACATGTATATTCATATATTACATTCCAAATCATTTCATTCGTGATTTCTCATGCATTACTTACTATTCACACATATGGGCATTACTGAATACTTTAAGACTGAACCAAGATTTCATTCCTTTATTGACCTCTAACCAGATTGATTTCATTCGTTTATAAGATGAGTTCTCATCGTGAGCATCCTTTCAACACATCTACTACCATCATCAGCCAAGAATTCCATCATTCTCATTTATAACATTAACGGTTATCACATTTTCTTTCATACTTGCGTTCAACTTGGTGTTCATTCACCCATAGTTCCTTCACAAATTCCCGATTTGCATTAGCATTATACTGTACATGTATTACATTTCATTCTCAAGGTACACTATTAATAATGTTAATGATATAACGTTCTAAATCATGCATACGTACATACATTCATGCCTACTTACATACATATCCACATACGTGCATACATTAATACATCTCTACACATACACATACACATAAACTCATACATACATTCGTACTTACTTACATACGCTTCTTCATACGTACATATCTTTCATACATACGTGCGCATCTACTTACATTCACACATGATTACGTCATAACATACGTACTTACATACATACATACCTACATACATACCTACTCATAAGCATACATTCCTAGACGCGTTTGCCCATGGCTTCCTTTTTACTAATCAAGAAGGTAAATTCATACTTATACTTACACATGCTTCTATACTTAATTCGTTCCATTTTAGACTTGCGTACACGCTTATCGCATTTCATACACACTCTAAAATGAGCTTAGAATACAATTCGGGACTCCTCGTAGGTCACAAGACTGATTACAGATGAATTCTGCACATTCGGTTGAACTGGCAGCTGACGCACGGCCATGCGTCCCAACCGCACGACCGTGCGAATCCTACGACGTGGGGGGGTGCACTTGTTTACTCGGAATCGCACGACCGTGCGCCTGGGTCGCACGACCATGCGACACCACCCGTCGGGTCAACTCGCGTAGACAGTGACTTAAGGCGTCGGGCAAAAATGAAAAATGCAAAGGGCGTCGGCGACGGGCATAAGGGCGTCGGCGACGGGCCCTAGAATCACCATTTTGCTGCAGATCCGTTTCGTCGTCCGAAAACGCTAAAACTTGCGTAACTTTCAGACCGTATACCCGTTTAACCTCCCGTTTCTTCCCACATGACCATAATTTAATCCCCCATCACATGGAGTTAACATCCGACGTCCGGATTAAGAAAATTCTTAACTTATAGTTTTCGGCTTAATATTCATTTAAAAATTATTCGACCCGTTCTATGAGATTTAAACACTTAGCTCGAATCGCGCTTATACTTTTCATGCCTCATATTTTCACATTGAAACTTCTTTCATTTTCCACCACGACTATAATCGTGGTGATTATTCATGCTCACATCTAATATTCCACACTTTACCCTTTAGTTTGACAATTTACGAAAAAGGCCCTTAACAAGGCATTACGCCAAAAAGGACTCATACCTTTCACTTTTTCGCAACCAAAAGGGTTTATTCATCTATGCACTCATTTCCAAACTACCTTTACAGGTCACTTGCCCAATTTTCCCTTTCGAGGGCGTTTTGGTCAAATTTTAACCCTTCTTTTACGACGAAGAGCTTTTCAAGCCATGTTTGACCACCATCCCACTTTTAAACCGTAATCTTGTTTTAAAAAGATTCATCATGTCTTCATAACACCATGGTTATAATTTAAATCATTCCGGTTTACCTATTAAGGTAACCATGTATCATTTTGATTTTGTCGAACTCTCATAGAACCTCAAGTTCCAAATGATGAGTTGACCTGTTGTACATACCTGGCTCGGGTCAACATATTGACCCGTTTAATACTTTGCTTTCAGAACCGCTAATTAATAGCAACACAACTTTCATATGCTATCCATCCTGCGAGCATAAAACTCAACAAACATTCATTAATCATCATCATCAATTGATCATATCGTCATTAATTGACCCATTTGGTCTAAACGCCCCAAACCTTTTACATTTTAAATAAAATGGTATCGATTTACCATTTCGCTCATTTGACTCATTACAAATTTTCACCATATGGTCATAATCTTTAAACCTTTCTTCCGTACATTTAACTCATCATTGCTTACGCCATAGGGTATTCTTTAAACTTTATTTTCATTCGTCCATGTAACTAAATTACCGTTTTACCCTTATTACTTATCGTGGCATACATCATAACAAAATCTTTCAAAACTCATTATTCTTTCATCATTCCATGACCAAATTACCATTTTACCCTTTTTACCATCAAATATGGTTTACTGCCAGTTTTAACTTGTTTCGACCCGTATCGATTCGTGTCGGGACATCTTATTTCGAAATCTCTTTTCGAATACTACATCTCTTATTTCTAGTCAAATAGATAAGTAGTTGTACTACTTTAAATGTTGTAAGCTTTACTTACCTTCCATCCGACTACGCTTTTCCGCGTACTTGATTCGTTTACTGCTTACGGCTCAAGCCTTTCATTCTTCCTTTCTTCCTTGTATAATTAGTCCGTACTCACCACGGATTTAACTTTCATTCCTCTTTTCATTCTTTATATGTTTGATCCGTATTCATCTACGGATTCAAACCTTCATTCATACCTTCCATTCTTTTCATTCCATTCCATTCACGTTTGAATTCATTCACGAATTCAAACCTTTCATTCCTTTCATTCCATTCCGATTTGAATTCATTCCCGAATTCAAACCTTTCATTCCTTTCATTCAATTCCGATTTGAATTCATTCCCGAATTCAAACCTTTCATTCCATTCTGATTTGAATTCATTCCCGAATTCAAACCTTTCATTCATCCTTTACATTCTTTTCATTTTTATCTTTATTCATATTTTTCATTCTTTTCATTCTTATCCTTCTTTCTCATGTTTGACCCGATTCTTAAAGAATCGGGGGACCCCTTTTCATTCCACACGACCCCTATTCCCGATTCCTCCGGGCATACATGTGATGATTCTCATGATCCCATGAGCGTTCTATGCTTGTTGCACACTGGCCAGGCGTGCAATCCACATACTAGTCTCGTGTCCTCATAAAAATTATCACTTTATGTCTGGGAAACCGGTCTTAAGTTCGTGCCACACCCATTTGAATCCTTCAAGGATTTCACCCTCGTATATAAGGGTATGCTACATACTAATGCTTGCCAAATTTAAAATTTGTGTACCTGGGGTCCATTTTCCTGACATATCACACACCTTAGCTTTCGTACTAGCACGCGACTGTGGAACATCCTCATTATCCATCGAGCTCACCTTTCAATACTCATCATTATTAGTAACCACTCGCATACTTACTTATATTAAATCTTACCTTTCGGTCTTGATCGAGTCTCGGATTGTACTGGTCATCAATCACAAGAGCTCATTTGTACTTGATTTCGCTCAAACCTAGGCTCTGATACCAACTTGAAACGCCCTAACACGTTTTTACCCTTAATTTGCAGCGGAAAGTACATATCTAAAATTTCTTACATGACATTCTTTCTTTCACCTAAATACATTAATCTTTTTATATAAATTAATTAAAAACTAACATACTTATATCAATTTAAATGACCACATACACACCCACATACAATCCATGTCTTGACTCGATCTTCAACCGCTTACTCTCCATGTTGAGAATTTCGTAACCTTGTACAACCTGCAGTCACCACATACAATTACTTCACTAGCAACCGGTGACGTAATACATATACTTTAAAACATTGCATCATCAAGCGTCAACATTTCTTATCCTCGCTTATATGAATCCATTCATCCATCCAGTCGAACTCTCTCGTCCGACTTTCCATACTTAACCTTCATTCTTCATTCTTAGTATACCTGCACTTCCATTTCATTCTTAACAGAAAACAATTAGCATCATTAAACTTATCTCATATGTGTAATTTCACGTGTACACATAACCAAATCTCATTCATTTGTGCATTTAACTAAATTCCATTTCATGCATAATACCTCACCATTCATACCCACTTCATTTACAACTTACATCTTACCCACAAGTATAATTACTTATTTTATCTTTGTGCATAATGCTAACATGTAAGTTCCCTCTCTTACCCATACTTAATAGAAATTACTTTCTTACCCACTTTCGACTCACTTTCCGTAAACTTACCTTATTACTTCCATTGATTCATACTTTCCCACATGATTCACAATAACCATCATACTACAATACATTTTACATCTAAAGTGTAAGTCCGGGATTCACTTACCTTATGCGCCCGTATTTGCATCCGCTTACTTGAGTCTTCTTGGCCCGTTAGCCTTCCACGCTCCCATCCCTCTTGACATGATTCCTATACTTTCATGTCATTACGTTTACATCCTTATTAGCATACATGATTATACATATGAACGATCATATCAAGTTCATATCTCACATATGCCTTTCATTAGCCGATTCAAACAAGCATATAGCATACTCAACATCATCATAACATAACCTTCACATATTAATGTCATTTAGACATTTCATCAAACACTTGGTGTGCGTACTACTTTTTAAGCATAATGTACACGTTTTTCATGCCTTTCTTCCTAATTATCCCTTTCATTCATCAACCCAAATAAACATCATTCAAATTCTATACCATACTTCATCCATATACAAGCACACATCACATACTACACATATTCATGATCAAATTCATACCATTTCATGGATTAAACATAAACCCACTTAGCTAAAAGTGGTAATTCATCCAAACACCTAAATTATAGCAATTCACTAAGAATTTTCACATAGGATTAGTATTTAAACAAGCATACATCGTCAATTTGGCCATAACCTCTACGATTCATACATAAATCACTACTTGTGATGTTCATCAAGATTTCTCAACTTCATTAAACATCAAAATTCAACATACCTTATGATCCCCTAGCTTGGGTGATCGTTAATTCATGTTCCTTCTTGAATTTGAGCCTCGATTCATCCTTTAATTGGATGATATATGATGAACTAGGGTTTGGCTCTCTAGAGCCTTCCCCTGATCACGTACAGAACACACACACGATGTGTGTGTATGTGTGTGTGTGTTGTTTTCTTTTAATAAAACAACTTTCAAGTTGTTCACTTTGGTCCCTCATGTTTCGTTTTAATTAATTAAGGCTACAACCCTTCGTTTAATACCAACGATACTAATATTCAACTAGGTAAATTATTCCTAGTTAATATTCATTTACGGGTTCACTTTTACCCCAAACGGTAATTTACCCGTTCCTTTATATTAACCGGGTTTAAATTATCAAACCCCATTTTTGGGGTGTTACAATATGTCTCGGAACATAGGTGTTTAGGAGGTGTATGTTGGCGCATGCGTACCAGAATTGTGATAGTGTGCTAGAATGAGCCATTTTGGCGCATGCGTACCGACACGGTGACGACATGCTGGAATAATCCATTTTGGCGCATGCGTACCGGCATGGTGACGCCTTACTGGAATGAGCTATTCTAGCACATGCGTACCGGGATGGTTAAGGCATACTGGAATGTGCCATTTTGGCGCATGCGTACCAACATGGTGACAACGTGCTGGAATGAAGCATTATAGCTCATGTGTACCGGGATGGATAAGGTTTTATATTATGAAAAATGATTGTAGGTGGTTGGAAGTGGTTGTGAGTGGAGGAGATAGAAACTGTTACTGTTCGTTTGTAAATTTGGGGAGACACTGTTCACCCTCTCTAATTTTATAATATATTTTGAAAGTGGTTGTGAGTGGAGGACAGAGAAAAAATAATAATAAAAGTATAAAAAATTATTATTTAATTGAAAAAAAAGACAAAAATTGTAGTTGTTTTTAGTGAAATTATAGGGTAAAAAAGATGGAAGAGACGTGAATGTTGGTTTATTAATGTTGACTCTGGACATCTAACTAATTTCTTAAAAAGTTAATTGCCTGGATAGTCCCTGTGGTTTGCCATTTTTTCACCTTTAGTCCCCAACTTTTCAAAATAGCATTTATAGTCCCTGCGGTTTAACAAATTGTTACTCGAATAGTCCCTGTAATGGATGGGCGTAAAATAATTCAGTTCAGTGGGTGCAAAATTACAAAAATACCCTTATAACAACCCACCCTCACCCCACCCCCACCACCCCTTTCTTCTACACCCAAACTGCCGTCCACCGCATCACCGGCTCCACAAACGAATCTCTATACTTTCCCGGCAACACTACATTCCGTCCATAGGAAGCATACCAGCTATTTACAAAAGGTGGGGACTAAAATTGAAAAAACGTGAAACCGCAGGGACCATCCGCATAATTAACTCTTTCTTAAAACTTCTATTTCGTGATCCAAATGAACTTTTAACAATTTTTCATAAGATATCTTTGGATATGGAAGTAGTAAAAATAAATGTGAACATAATATGATTTTGGTAAATATGTGTAAAAAGTAATAATTGTATGATATTTATTTATTTGGTGGGGAAACTTCTTCCCTCCATCTGCTTTGACACAGTCTTCGTCGTCGTTTCTTCGTTCGTCTAACATTTCCTTTCTAGTCCTATAAATAACCTCTCGCACATTCTCACTCTTCAAACACCTTCTCCTAATCCTCCTCTTATTCAAGCTTCTTCTACTTTCTATACTTTCTACTTCCTGGAGAGAGAGAAGCAATCAAAAACATTCACTAACAATGCAGCAAAAGATTGTGGTGAAGGTGAGCATGGACGGGGACAAGAAAGCCCGTAAAGCTCTGAAGATCGCGGTTAGTATATCCGGAGTTGTATCCGCGTCTTTCGTTGGGTCAGATAAAGACCAGATAGCGGTGACGGGTGAAGGTATAGACTCGGTTGAACTAACAACCTTACTAAGAAAAAAGGTTGGATACACGGAGCTGGTAAGCGTTGGTCCGGTGGAAGCGAAGAAAGACGAACCCAAGGAATCGAAGCCCACCGTGCAAATTGATCCTTATCAATACTACTATCAAAGCTATGGCGGCGTGCCTTATTATTATGATTATGTATATTAGAATTGAGGTCTCATAAACTGAAAACAGAGTTGCAGAGGTTGTTAAAATAGTGAACAAAAATATGTGGTTTCAAGATAATTGTCCCCTTTTCTCATGTTAATAATATTGTATCTGTTTGTTCTCTCAGTTTTGTTGTGATGCAAAATTGTATGTTTTGATGGGAGAAAATCTAATAAAACTAAACATTTTTAAGTTAAGCTTTGCTTTCTGATGAAACTAAAATTGATTGATTATGATTTTGTGATTTTCAAAGTAAGTAAATGAAATACATTGTGAATTACAAATGAAGTTTATTCCATTTTACCTTAAATCCCTATTTTAAAATCATAACCAATTTTGGTTTTCACATAAAGGTTAACTTTTTGTAAAGTTAATGATTATTATGTCCACTTTTCTCTAAAAGTTTCAAATAACCTTTTGTATAAACATTTCTTAAAATCTTGTAGAATGGGGAAAATTGACTTTCTCCGAGTCAACATGTGCCTTAAATGGAAATTGATCCCTCTAATCAAAGTAAATCCTTGTAGTCGTAATTTTCTGGGCTTAAACATCTTTTTAACACTAAACCAGCCTCGAAATAGTTTGAATATGGAAAAATTATGAGACAATGATTCTTAAAAACAAAGTTTATGTACCAACAAAAAGCATTTTGTAAGTGCCAACAACCATGAACTCAAGTATACAATCTTGGTTCATTCTCTGATCGACTTGATCTTGATTCACAACATCGATAATTTCTTGTCGTCAGTTGTCTGGTGTTGTTTGTCTTGGATCATGACTGGTTCGCTCTGATACTAGTTTGAAGAAATATGCTATTGATAATTAATGTTTGTAGCGGAATAAGTTGAGTAATAAGAGTAAGATATGAATGAAAATAAGCTTTACAAGTGAAATACAAAGATAACATATTCAAATATTGTTGGGACTACCATATGCTTATTCTTAGACTTATGATCAAACCTTTATAGATACACCTAGAATTATGGTCTTGTGCCAATAACCGAATAATGGTTATTTGAAGTTAACCGACAAATTTTGTATTAACAACCTAATGAACCAAATCAACCAATACGCCTAGAATCTATTGTTCTTGACTTGATACAAATAATCTAATAATACTAAGATGGTCTTCATACGAATGTTGTCTTCATACGAATGTTTAAGAATTTGTATTTGTCACCTTTGAAGATAGGAAGAGGAGTGGCAGATGATGTGTTCACGGTGTTGGTAGCCATGGACAATGTTAGGATTGAACATACACGAAACTAAACTCACATGCGCGAAAGCTATAAACGAACACGAAGATTTAAAGTAGTTCGGTCGGCTGACCTATGTTTACTGTGTTGCAAAGCAATAATTATATAAAGACTAATCTTGGGTTAGAAAACTTAATCCCAAAGTCGTTAGACCCAAGCCCGCATACAGATAATTAGGGCCTGCTAAATTAGAACGCTAATTTAAGTGCCAAATGGATAGTTATTCAATAGTCTAAAGTTGCTTAAATAGTCAGCCATTACACTGCTATAAGTCCTTAACGTAAAAACAGGAAAAGAAAGTCTTAAGATTGACTCCGTACCCAACCAACGATAGACATATTACATTTTACTACATTTCATTATGTAGTGGTAAGGATCAACTTGCATTGGCGCCTCAATGGGGGGCTTGGATTCCTCCACAAGACCAACACTAAGTACTTCTTCTGTGTGTCCAATTCTTTTGGTTAGTAAGGTTGTAAGTTCAATGGAGTCAATAGCTTCACCGGTCACCGCTATCAGCTGGTCTTTAACGAAAGACGCTGATTCAACTCCAGAGATGCTAACCGCGATCTTCAGAGCCTTACGGGTTTGCTTGTCGCTGTTCATGCTCACCTTCACCACAATCTTTTGCTGCATAAACATTTCAGTATACAACAAACTCAGAAAAGAAAAATGGTTAAATACATGCAAAAACTAATGGAGTTGAATCAGTAAACATATATGTATGTACCTTCTCCATTGCTATGTTTGTTTCAAGAATGAGAATGTCGTCGGTATATTTATAGATAGAGTTCTGGAGATGAAGAAAAGTTGGTAAAAATATTTAAAAGAAATGTACTAGTGGTGGCTGAAGTCGTTGTTTAATGTTTATGACGGAGACCATATTTTATAAATAATAATAGGGAAAATTACCAAAATGGTCAAATACCAAAATGACTTCCGAAAATAGCCAGCTCAACTGGGCATCATGCGTGGGACGAGTCTTTGGAACGAAACCCAATAAAAATGGATACGTGGCCACGGGATGTGTCCTTGGAGCGAATCATCATGCATGGGATGCGTCCGGAGAATTTTGAAGCGTCCGGCGAGTTGCAGGTTTTCCAGCGAGTTTTTAAACGTTGTTCGGAGAGTTTCCGCTGTAACATTCACTATTCGCAGTGCATGTTTTCTCCGTTGGTCGTGGGTGGTTGTGATGGTAGTTTTTGTGTGTAAAACTCGTAGCTGGTGAGTGTTGAGATGAGACCGTGTGAGTTTTAGGTGTTGATGGTGGAATTTTGGAAAGAATTTGGCGGTAAGCAGTGGAGTTGTCAATGCCAATAATGGTGATTCTGATCTATCTAGTTTGATTTTTTTTTTTCTGTATGTAAGGATTATTTTTAATCTTGATTTTGTACACTTTTGTGACAAGAAAGAAAAGGAAATCCTGGTTTACATGTAACGATAAAGAAACACACATGTAACTCGCCGGACCACATTTCAGAAACTCGCCGGACGCTTCAAAAATTCTCCGGACGCATCCCGTGCATGATGCCTCGCTCCAAGGATGCATCCCGTGCTTGAAAGACTCATCTCATGCCTGAAAGACTCATCCCATGCCTGAAAGACTCATCCCATGCCTGAAAGATTTATCCCATGCTCCAAAGACGCATCCCATGCTTGAAAGACTCATCCCACGCATGATGCCCCGTTCCAAAGGGGCATAAGCTGGCTATTTTCGCAAGTCATTTTGGTCTTTGGCCATTTTGGTAATTTTCCCATAATAATAATATTAATTGACTTTTGAATATAGTTTTAGTTTTCATTCATTCAACTGGCATACTTTTATATCTCAACAGCATTCAGATTTTGGTTTATCATTTATTGATGATAAATTGGTGGATTTCATGTATATATTCATGGGATTTAATTTTAACTTATTCATTAAGATAAAATTTTGAAATTATTCTATATTACCTGACAAAGTTTTAACGTAATTATAAGAAGTTTTAAATCTAAGTTTGGGTGCTTGACAAACCACTATTCATTTTGTTATACATTTATAGAGTGAGATGAGAGATATCTGAATGTGTATTTATATACAAAGAGAGATCACTACAAAAATGAGTTTCACCAACGAGCCAGTCAGTCGTAAATCTGTCGAAAATCCATAAGGCAAAAGTGGTTATCGATATAGATCCATCATTAAGACATCGTGTGAAATGAGGGTGTGGGTAATTGGATCTCTGGCAATTATCCGCAAATCACCAAAGAAACTAGTGACAAATTTCTAACAACTAGTGTAACGTTGTCCTTAGATGTTATTCCGAACAAATTACCAATGGATTTTACTTGGTGATAAGGTTGGAGAGTATGGTTGGAGCACTCTAGGGCTTCATTGCGACACATCATCACCACGTTATCTAAGAGGCTCTATTTCATCTTCTCAATAACCCCCATGGTATGGGATGGAGTCCCTTCAATCATGACTTAATCAATTATTTTTTAGTTTTGTCTTTATTTATTTTTATCATTAAAAGAATACATAACATAGTAATTAAACCTACAATAAAAAACATCAAATTCTTAAAAAAAAGACATAGCATTTAAGAAAGACATAAGATTGTCTACTTGTTTAGATATTTAACGTGAATGGCTTGCTTCTCCATTTCGATGATCATCTGATCCTCGTCGGATACATAAGGTGGAAGTCGGATACATGAGGTGGAAACAATTCTTTGAAGAACTGAATGTCGGCTGCCTTTGCCTACTCTTTTCCAACTAGATCTCTTGTTCCTTTGGCGATAGAATTCGAGCAAGTTTCTGGTCTAACTTGGACGAGCGACTGGATCCACCTTCAGTATTTGTTGTTGTTGTAGAAGTGGATTTGCCTTTGGTCCTTGCTTTTGCGTTTGCTGCCTTGGTTTTGTCTCTACTTGGTGGGCGTGTCAATTCTTGCGGTTCTTCAACGTCTAGGCCGAGGTTGGTGTCATTTAGGTCTAGGTAAGAACGAGCATCAGATGCACCTGCGGACGAGCGTGACTCCGACGTGCCTGAGTAGTCTTGAAGCGCTTTGATGATCCACCGGTTTTGACCGGTGGCACAAGATACCACTTTGGCGAATTTTTAACCATGGTAAATGCGCAACCGCATGTTGCTCTAAACATGTCGAGAGCGGCAGACATGCAAATGCGTCGCTTGAACCGCTCGGTCTATATTTTTTTTTGTTAATATGGCGGTTGACTATGCTGTTGAAGTTGCTAACTTTTGTCCTCATTGACGACCACTTTCCCGAGAATGAGTCGTTTGAATGATACGGTTCGCGCTTCATGGTGGCCCAAGACTTTTCTCGGATCCGCCCTATAAAAACCGGGGCCTCTTGATGATTGCCTACGTTAACATTTATAACAATTATATCTTTCTAAAACTTTGTCAAAAATTATATATACTAACTTTTTAACCCTTTAATTTTGTTTAAGCAAGTAAAATTACATAAGTAAAGAAAACTATCTAAAATTCTAAATAATATAAAATTAAATAAGTAAATAAACACGATAAAAAATCTTACCAACCACGGGGTCTTCGGACTTTGGGCCTTAAGGATTATAAGCCGATTAATCTTATTGATGTTATTAGCAAGGTGATTTCGAAAATCCTTGCTAATGGAATTAAGAAAATTGTCGGTCTGGTCATATTGGACTCCTAAACGGCTTTCTTAAAAGAAAGAAAGATACATTCTTGATAGTCCGTTGATGCTTAATGAGATTTTAGCCGGTTAAAGAAGGATTAAAGGAAGGTGTTCCTTTTGAAGCTGGATTTTGAGAAGGCATATGATAACGTCAATTAGGAATTCCTTATCTCGATTACGTCTCAATGGACTTTTCTAATAGATGGTGCATGTGGGTTAGAGGTATTCTAGTCTCGGCTAGGTCCTTGGTGTTGGTAAACGGGCCCCGACCTATGAGTTTCATTGCCATAAGGGTATAAGGTAAGGGACCCATATCCCCTTTCCTCTTTCTTTTAGTGATGGGAGCTTTGGCTTGCATGCTTTCGAGAGCATGTGAGGTCGGTATGTTGGATGGAATTAAACTTCCAAATGGGGGCCGGTGGTTTCGCACCTCCTCTATGCGGATGATGCTCTTTTATCGGGAGATCGGGCACACGGTAATTTAAGGAACGTTTCTAGATTTCTTCGTTGTTTCTATATGAGTTCGGGGCTTAAAATTAATTTTCATAAATCCAGTCTTTTGGGAATCGGGGTGGGTGTGGAGGATGTGAACATCTTAGCCGAGGTGGTGGGGTGTAAGACCGGTAGTATCCCTTTCTTCTACTTGGGGATCACGGTTTTTGA
This sequence comes from Helianthus tuberosus, assembly GCA_030545235.1. Classification (NCBI taxonomy): domain Eukaryota; kingdom Viridiplantae; phylum Streptophyta; class Magnoliopsida; order Asterales; family Asteraceae; genus Helianthus; species Helianthus tuberosus. The sequence continues at coordinate 14,715 of JARYGA010059762.1, read as the reverse complement.
GGTGTTTGAAGCCCGCCTTTCCGCATGGAAAACCCGTATCCTTTCCATTGGGGGACTAGGTACTCTGATTAAAGCCGTTCTAGAAAGATTGCCTATACAGTAGAAACTCTATAAAATAATACACTTGGGACCACCAAAATTTATTAATTAAAAGAGTTATTAATTAATCGATAAATTAATAATTATTAATTTATATATTAATTAATATTTTATTAATTTATAGTAGAATACTTAGTTTACAAACACCTTTCAAGCTTCCACTTAATTATTGTATATAATGCATGTATATCAAATGAACGGCCCAATTTGAAAGAAACCTTCAATCTCCCACCTTATTATGTTTCTTGTGTTCAATGTATCACTTTATGGACATTAAAAATATTTTCTATATAAATACAAGATCAAAATAGGTTAACACAAACAAATCATACACACAACATGGCTTCCCATCTTAAAGCGGCAATCACATTGAACAATTTCTTGTTGAGCTATGAGAAAAAAACACCAGAAGTTCTTACCATGCTAAAGAAAATTAGAGACGAGATTCAAGGGGAAATTGATTTCAACAAAAAACAAAAGACAATTGAGTCATTTTTCAAGAAACCTTCATAAATCATTCATGTAATATGCTATATATAAGGAATTATTTATTTACATTTTATATGGGGTCTAAAGAAATTATCAAAAATGTATTATCTTATAATTTTAGCGAATTATTAATTTAGCACCCTATCCCCGAGTCGGGACCGGCAAAAAATATTATATTAGAGAGTTTATTAAATAATCGAGTATTAATTTATCGAGTTTCTACTGTATACTATTTTTCCCTTTCTAAGGCTCCGGTTAGTGTCACGGTTCGTTTGGAATCAATTATGAAAAGGTTTCTTCGGTCTGGTACTAACTCTATATCCAAAATGCATTGGGAGACCCGGGAGAGGGTCACCGCTCCGAAGAAGATGGGAGGTTTGGGGGTTAATAAGCTTAAGTAGGTTAACAACACTATTCTAGCTAAGTGGTTATCGAGATATAGGGTAGAAGATGGAAGCTTATGTAAAAGGGTTATAGACGCTTGTCTCTGTAAAAAGATGGGTTGGTCGGTTCTGTCTAGTAACAAGAAAATTACAGGTTGTTGGAACAATTTAGTTAGACTGAGATCCAATCTTGTAGTAGCAGGTCAAAAATCCCCATTCTCGTTAGGAGCAAGGTGGGTAACGGGAAAAGTATCCAGTTTTGGTTAGATCCTTGTTATTTATCGGGCCCCTAAAGGACGTTTGGCTAAACCCTTTTGCTTTGGAAATGGATAAATGTTGCTTAATAGTTGATTGTGTGGAGCTTTCAGGGGTTTCTTATGCCTGGAAGTGGAGGTGGAAAAGGAACTTCGTTTCCGCTCAAGAGCTATTGGAATGGCAGGCCTGGAGCGATAGTTTAGCTTCGGTTTCAGTGTCTAATGTGAAAGATTCTTGGAGCTGGTTGGGCGATGACTCAGGTGTGTTTTCGGTAAGTTCAGTGAAAAGGCTATTCAATAGAAAGACGGATTATGACCAGCAACTATGTTATGGAGCGGGGTTAGGGGGGACTCACTCTTGTCCCAAGGGGGTGGGTGAACGCCTTGAATTGGATCATCTAAAAACAATGATTCCATATGAGTAAATTTTTAGATCAGCCACTCTGTGATCCGAACCAAACCGGACCGAAAACAATAATTTTATAGCGATAGACAAAAAACCCTTATAAATTTTCGCACCCCATGAAAAATTTTTTGGGTGCGCCTCAGAGTGGTGTAAATGGTTACCGGCTAAATGCAACATCTTTGCGTGGCGGCATAACTGAATCACCTCCCAACACGAGCTACTCTAACTAGGAGAAACATTGCGATCGAGTCAGAGGTTTGTGCTCTATGTGAAGAAGATATAGAGACGGTGGGCCACCTGTTCACGGGTAGCTTTGCAACAACTATGAATCTATAACATGGAGACAAGTTTTTATATGGTGTAACGTTAGTACACTTAATGTCTAATGCATGCATCTTTTGTATGAGTCGTTATGTATAGGTAGCACATCGTATAAGTTAGTTTGTGTTTGAGTTTGAAATGTATAGGACTCATACGTGCGTAGGAGTCCTACGCACGACATCACTAGCGCATGACTCATGCGCACAGAGGACTAAAGGCCATACAGTGGCAAATCCAGCCATGTTTTGTGGGTTCACATTAATAGAATCGACAGGAAATAGTGTAAATATAGAATAGATTGTCATAATTATAGGAGAGATTGATTGTAAACTTATTCTCCAAGAAAAGGAGATCTGATGTATACTCTATATATTGTTATTCATTGATCAATAACAGCAAAACGATTTGAACCATAATTCTTACATGGTATCACACGCCTAAAGATCCTCCTCTTCGAAACCCTCTGCTTCGAAACCCTCTGCTGCCGCCTTCCTGTTTCTTGTTTTCTTTCCAATGGCTAAACACAAGATTCATCCCGCTTGCACCGTGTCCAACATTAAGTCTTTCATCCCCATTCAACTCGACAATGAATCCTCTAATTACATAACCTGGTCCGAGCTCTTTCGGATCCACTGCACTGCGTTTCTTGTTGATGAACATCTCCAGCCCCGTCCCAAACCTGCTGAACAGTCCTCCTCGGCTGACAAACAGACAACCGATAAACCTGCTCAACCCGTGGCAGATTCTAGGGAACGCCTAGACTCTATTGTGCTTCAATGGCTCTATGGCACGATCTCACCTGACCTCCTCAAAACTGTCATGAAGCGTGGCACCACCGCTTACGCAGCATGGACCACCCTTGAATCCCTCTTCCAGGATAACAAAGGTATCTGTGCCTTATACCTCAAACAGAAACTTACCACCACACGCCTAGAGAATTTTTCTTCTGTGTCTGCATACTGCCAGGAAGTCAAGGTTCTGGCCGATCAGCTTACCAATGTTGATGCACCCGTTGATGAGCAAACCCTTGTCCTCCAAACCCTCTCAGGCCTTACCGAGCAATACGAAAGTGTTGCCACTATCCTGCAAAACACCAAACTTCTGCCTTCCTTCTTCGAGGTTCGTTCCCAACTCTGTATGAACGAAACTCGGAAGGCTCATAATGCTCTCCACTCCTCCTCCGCTGCTGCCACCGCGCTTCATGTCTCCTCCACTGCTGCCACTGACAACCGCACCATCACCTCCACTGCTGACACCCGATCCGAAACCACCTCCCGTGGTCGCGGTCGCTCCCGAGGGAGGGGCCGTGGCCACTCAAACTCACAAACTACCGGCAACAACCACACCTACCAACCGGCCCAAGCTTCTAACCCATACATTGTCTTCCCAAATTCATGGACTCAACAGCAGTGGGCTACCATTCTGCAGCAGGCCCAAAGGGGCTCCGCCCCATTCTCCTCTCAGAACACTAGGCCACCATGTCCCTATCCATCAGCCCCACCATCTCATTCTGGCCCAGGTATTCTCGGAGCTGCTCCGGCTCAGGCTAACACGGCATACACGCCTACACCGACTGACATTTCTCAGGCACTTTACACACTCTCTTTGAACCAACAGCAGGACCCCACTGGTTATATGGACACCGGTGCAACGGGACACATGCAACTGCCAGGTAATCTCTCCCCGCCTGTTTTTAATACTTGCACTACTAAACAAATTATTGTCGAAAATGGCATGACCATTCCCGTTGTTGGACAAGGCAACCAAATCCTACCACCCCCTTCCCCCCTCTAAAACTTAATAATGTCCTTTATTCACCTAACCTTGTCAAGAACCTTATATCTGTTCATCGCCTCGTGACTGACAATTTAGTTTCTATCGAATTTGACCCATTCGATTTTCTTGTGAAGGATCTCAAGACCAAGGCTCCTATCCTACGATGCAATAGCTCGAGCGACCTCTACCCTCTCACATCGGACATCACCAAGTATCTCCCAACACCTTCCACCTTTATTGCAACTACTCAAGACCGTTGGCATCAACGACTTGGACACCCGGGCCATGACTTATTGCATTCGTTAAAGTCTTCGTCATCTATTAGTTATCTAAAACCAAATAAATTGCTTTGTCAATTTGTGTGTTTGGCAAAAGTGTGAAACTTCCGTTTTATGATTCTCCTAATGTTACTAAATTACCTTTTGATATCGTGCACAGTGACTTATGGACCTCCCCGGTACTCAGCACCGGCGGTCATCATTATTATATATTGTTTCTTGACGATTTTAGTGATTTTCTTTGGACATACCCACTTACAAACAAATCCCAAGTTTACCAAACCTTCACTCATTTTTACAACCTTATTAACACACAATTTGAACGAAAAATCAAACAATTCCAATGCGACAACGGCACAGAATATAAAAAAAAAATTTCAACAATTTTGTCACAAAAATGGAATGATTTTTCGCTTCTCTTGCCCCTATACTTCTTCTCAAAATGGAAAGGCAGAGCGCAAAATTCGTACTATAAATAATATGATTTGCACTCTTCTTGCCCAAGCCTCCCTGCCCCCCCAACCTCTGGCACCACGCGCTCGAGGTCGCCACCTACCTTCTCAATATTCTACCAAAAAAATCGCACAACTTCCTCACCCCCACAACTCTTCTTGATAACTGCCTTCCTACATACGAACACCTTCGAGTGTTCGGTTGCCTTTGCTTTCCTATCTTTCCCTCTACCACCATACATAAACTCGCCAATCGCTCAAAGCCTTGTGTCTTTCTCGGTTACCCATCTAACCACCGAGGGTACAAGTGTTTTGATCTTTCCACCCACACCATCTTCGTCTCTCGACATGTCCAATTCGAGGAAACTATCTTTCCTTTCTCACACCAAAAACCCACTTCATTACCCACTTATGACTTCCTTACCACCCCTCTACACCCACTTCTATGGCCACATGTTGGTTCAGCAACTGCTGGACCAACCGATTCCGCAACCCTATCGACCACGGCCCAACCCCAGACCCCATCCCCATCTCATCAGCCACCTCCTTCAACCCAAACACAAACCGGCCCAATTACCGCCCGTTTCTCACCTCCGCCCCTGTTCCCCACATCCCGTCCTCCGCCCACTAAAACATACTCTCGTCGCCAACCTTCCTCCCGTACCCCTTCGGCCCCACTCTCACAGTCAACTACTAACTCCGCCCCTTTAGCACCCCATCCACCTCCCGAAACCCTCCCTTCTGACCAGCTTAACACCTCCACTAATACCCGTTCCATGCGAACCCGCTCCATGGACGGTATTTCCAAACCTAAACAGTTTCTTAATCTTAACACTACCACCGTCATTCCCGTTCCTAAAAACCCTCAGGTTGCCTTGTCCACACCCGAATGGTATAAAGCCATAACTGACGAGTTTAGTGCACTTATTAAGAATGAGACTTGGGAGTTGGTTCCTCGTCTACCATACATGAATGTGATTCGCAGTATGTGGCTCTTTAAGCATAAATTTCGGTCGGATGGTAGCCTTGAGCGTTATAAGGCGCGCTTAGTCTGTAATGGGCATACGCAACATGTAGGTATTGATTGCGGTGACACCTTCAGCCCAGTGGTCAAACCCGCTACCATTTGTACGGTTTTGTCTCTTGCTCTCTCTCAATCATGGCCGATTCATCAACTGGATGTTACTAATGCATTTTTACATGGACATTTGCATAAGACCGTCTATATGTATCAGCCAATGGGTTTTCGTCACCGTCAGTATCCCGATCATGTCTGCCGACTTAAGAAATCTCTTTATGGGCTAAAGCAAGCCCCTCGGGCGTGGTATCAACGTTTTACGGATTTTGTCCTTCAACAGGGGTTCACTCAGTGCAAAACAGACACATCTTTGTTTATTTATCATCATGGCAGTGATATTACTTACCTTTTAATATATGTAGACGACATTATCCTGACCACTTCCTCTAATACATTACGCGATAGGCTCATGTCTACATTATCAGGAGAATTCACCATGAAGGACTTGGGTCCTTTATCATATTTTTTGGCTATATCTGTTACTCGCACGGGCAACTCCATGTTTTTGTCACAAGCAGCATATGCAAAGGACATCATCAGTCGAGCAGCTATGGATTCTTGCAAGCCTGCAGCGACTCCAGTTGATACACAATCCAAACTTTCAGCCGAAGGATCCCAGTTTGATGACCCATCTTTGTTTCGCAGTCTTGCAGGAGCTTTGCAGTATCTGACTTTTACCAGACCGGATATCACCTACAGTGTCCAGCAAATTTGTATACACATGCATTCTCCTCGGGTTGAACACTGGAATGCCTTGAAGCGGATCATTCGTTACATACAGGGTACTCTTGATTTTGGTCTTACTTTGGGCCCTTCCACATCTCTTTCTCTCCGTGCTTACACTGATGCTGACTGGGCTGGCTGCCCTGACACTCGGCGCTCTACCTCAGGTTACTGTGTCTATCTTGGCGACAATCTAATTTCTTGGTCTTCTAAACGACAGTCCACCATCTCCCACTCCAGTGCTGAAGCCGAATATCGTGGAGTTGCAAATGTTGTTGCTGAAATATGTTGGCTTCGCAATCTTCTCTTGGAGCTTCATCGCCCTCTTTCTCAGGCGACTGTTGTTTACTGTGACAACGTTAGCGCTATTTATCTGTCCGGGAATCCGGTTCAACATCAACGGACCAAACATATCGAGCTCGATATTCACTTTGTTCGTGAGCATGTTCAGAAAGGCCTGGTTCGTATTCTCCACATCCCCTCTCGGTTTCAAATAGCTGACATCTTCACCAAGGGACTTCCAAAGATCCTGTTTGATGACTTTCGGTCCAGTCTTACCGTTCGCCTTCCTCCCTCTTCGACTGCGGGGGTGTAATAGAATCGACAGGAAATATTGTAAATATAGAATAGATTGTCATAATTATAGGAGAGATTGATTGTAAACTTATTCTCCAAGAAAAGGAGATCTGATGTATACTCTATATATTGTTATTCGTTGATCAATAACAGCAAAACGATTTGAACCATAATTCTTACACACATGAACCCACTCGGTTTGGAAAAAAACCTAATGAGAACTTTGTATGATTTGGAAAAAATAGTGAGAATCTACCAAAACGAACCCACTGAAAGAAGTTCTTGGATCCGCCACTGCTGCCAAAATTTATACAAATCAAGTCTTATCTGAATCTGAGCATTTACATAGCATTGTTAAGTGAATTTTGCGCTCTTAATGATGTCATAGATACTCGTTGTACATAATTTAAGTCATATCTAGTTGATTGCACCGCCAAACCATTCCTGCATGTAACATTCATCAGGTTTACGATTTCTGCTTTAGGGACTTATTGGAGGCGCATAAAGGGCTGGGCTTGAGCAAAGATAAGGAGGAGATGATTCACGGCCTTGTCATCGTGGTTGCGTGGTGTTTATGGAAGGCGAGGAACGACAATATTTTCAACGATAAAAGATGGTCCGCGGAGGAGATTATGGGGTCGATCAAATCATTGGGTTTCCTATGGTTTAAATACATAAAAAATGTAATAGTTTGTAGTGGAAAGAGTGGTGTGTGAATCCCCTCTACATTCTGTAAATTGGTTTGGTTTGTAGCGTTTATTGAGGTGTTATTGGTTTGGGCCATGCTGCTTTTTGGTAGGGTCCTGTGTGTATGAATGAAAGGTTTTTTTTTAAGTAGTGGCCCCAAAGTCGAAAAGTTGTCTCTTTTAACAACCTCCATCACTCTCCTCCCATAGTTGTGAGTCATCAACCATTACCATCTCGGGACCTATGTTAACATATTTTTCATTAAGTCACTAAGTATACCTTTAATGCAGTTTATCGGAAAAATGTTTAAATTGATGATCAAATGCGTTGTCTAACTACCAATGATCTCTTGACCTAGAGGTTAAGGGGGGAGGTGAGAAGCTTTGCTTTTCTTGGATGTTCTGGGTTCAAATCCATGCAAGAGAGATTTTAATTAATACTAACTTGATGATACTAACATACTAACTACTAACTTGGTTAGCGATATCCTAACCGTGCGTCGTTAAAAAATGCATTGTCTAACTGCTATAAATGTAAAATATCTTTATACAAACTTGACATTTATCATAACTTCTAGCTAAGATAGCAGCACACTAACACTATAATATGAGAAATCATATAAGAGGAATAATTGCTTTGCTTCTCAAGAAGACTCTTAGAATGTAAAAGCTCATGCAATGTCAATGTTAGGTATTGGTATGTATAGATTCTCTTTTCTTATTAGTAGGGTTGTAAATTAACCGAATAAACACGAATAAAGCCTTTTTGTGTTCATTCATTAATAAATAAGCATGTTTATGAACTGTACACAAACGCTTACCAAACAAGAATTTTTTTTCGTGTTCGTTCATTAAGGAAAGGAACGTGTTCATGAGCTATTCACCAACGCTTACCAAACACAAATGAACTCAAAGAAACATGTCCATGAACATAAATGAATATAAGCAACGTTTGTGAACACAAATGAATACACACAAACATATATTCATTATAACATAAAATATGTGTTTTTCATCATAAAGGTTATGTAGAATCCATCAAAAAATAAATAAGCACATAATATAATTATCCGAACACAACATAGTTGAGATTATTATTAATAAAACATGATTAACATAAAATTAAGAAGTTTGTCAAGCTTTAATGAAAACTGAAATTGAAATGGTTAAATGAGTGATGTTGAGAGACGCATATAGTATAACTAAGGTTTCAAATTTTTAAGGCAAAATGGATTTAAATAATCCTAACTCATTGTTATTGGCCAATAATAATCCCAACTCATTTAATCACCAATAATAATCCGAACTATTCATTTTTGTTTGTAAAATACTCCCACGTTAAAAAAACACTAACTAGGTTAAAAAATTGCTGATGTAGCTTGACATGTGTGCACTGACGTGGTTGGTTAATTATAAAAGAAACCCAACATTAAAGCCATCTGTGTATAAAGGTTTTCACCCCAAATTACAACTATCTATCCCCAAATAAACACACAGACCATCCGATTTTCTTCTTCTAACACCCTCTTCTCTATTGCCACTCTTGCATTCTTCATCTCAGACACCCCACAGTTGCATTCACTTGCTAATACAACATCCACCTCTTGTTTCCACACAAAGAATTTGCAATCAGATCGCTGAAATGAACAGGCAATTAAAAACATCCGGTTAAAGTTCGAGAAAGTGATGAAATCAAATTGCCAATCAGATTCAATAACTTACAGGCCATAGAGGGCATCCGTAAACTCTTCACCTTGCCTTGAGCTTCGATTTCCAGCCACCCTACGAATTGCAAGCAATTCATGGTTACAATAAACATTACCATCAGTGCCAAGTCTAAAAATTTTGGGGTTTTGTGAACAATTTGAAGGAGATGACGATTTTGAGCTCATGTTTTCGTTTGGGGATCGACTGAATTTGCCCAATTTGTAGAATTACGGTTTTGATGGAGAGTGTGATTGTGTGTACAAATAAGGCTGATAATGATTATATACACAGGTAAGATGTTAACCAGCCACGTCAGTGCACCCATGTCAAGCCACATCAGCAATTTTTTAACCTAGTTAGTGTTTTTTAACGTGGGAGTATTTTACAAACAAAAGTGAATAGTTCGGATTATTATTAGTGATTAAATGAGTTGGGATTATTATTGGCCAATAACAGTGAGTTAAGATTACTAAAATCCAATTTGCCAATTTTTAACAAATAAAAACAATAAAACAAAAATACAACATATAAAAATTTTTAAATGAACTAACACAAATAAAATAAACAAGCAAACATAAATGAACACATTACCGAACGTTCACGGATATAAACAAACAAACGCAACATCAACAAATGTAAACGAACATCCCGCTGAACGGAACAAATGTAAACGAACATCCCGCTGAATAATTTCTTGTTCATGTTAGTTCATTTATTAAAGGAACAAATGTAAACGAACATCCCGCTGAACGGTTCACGAACCGTTCAATAAATGTACAGTTCATTTACAACCCAGAGTGTGCCCAAAATACGTGGGATTAACATGAATGATTTGGTTTATGGGTACGTGAGGTTCACTCCTCTTCTTATCCACTTGTAGGAGAAGTGGACTCAAGCTTGGAAAGTCAAAGTCCGCTTGTGAAATAATTGAACTCCTCGTAAACCAAATAAGTTTTAAAAAGAGCTAATTACCAAAATAGCCAAGAATTTCTTTGACTTACTAAAATGGTCATTTGATGCCTTCTTGGAGTAGGGCATCACAGATTCAAATGTGCGGGATGCCTTTTTCAAGACCCCTCATGCGTCTTTAAATATGGAAGTGACACGTGTCTCAAGACTCCTCCAATGCCTCTGGCAGACTCCTCCAATGCCTCTGGCAGACTCTTCCCAAAATATTTTAAGAAAATACTTTAAAATATTTTAAAAAAAATACTAAAAATATTTTTTTAAATATATATTTTTTTAATTTAAAAAAATATATTTTTTAAATTTATATACGTATAGTATTTTTTTTTAAGTATTTTAAAGATATCTTTACGTATATAAATTTAAAATATTTTTTTAATTTTAAAAAAATAATTTAAAAAATTAATTTAAATATTCTATTAAAGTATTTTTTTAAATTTTTTTATGTATTTTCTTAAAATTAGCCAAGATATCTTTACGTATATAAATTTAAAAAAGTAATTTTTTTTAAATTTAAAAAAAAATATTTTTAGTATTTTTTTAAATATTTTAAAGTATTTTCTTAAAGTATTTTGGGAAGAGTCTGCCAGAGGCATTGGAGGAGTCTTCAGACACGTGTCACTTCCATATTTAAAGACACATGAGTGGTCTTGAAAGAGCCATCCCGCACATTTGAATCCGTGATGCCCTGCTCCAAGGAGGCATCAAATGGCCATTTTAGTAAGTCAAAGAAATTCTTGGCTATTTTGGTAATTTTCTCTTTTAAAAATCACCCACAAACTAAATCATTACGTAACTTCGCCATTTTTCTAACAAATTCGTATTTCAAGTTTTCATTTAATCAAGTGTTTTGCTCATTCTATTGTAACTGATTTTTGTATATGTATCGAAACTCATTCTATATATATATATATATACACACACACTTTTTGACCATTCTGTAGTTTTTTTTTTTTTCAACAATAACGTTTAAGCATAAAACCTTTTTTTTTCTAAACTTGACGATTTTGCTTCACGTTTCTCTAAAGGTGCAATTTTGGTTTCATCATATTACTAGTTTTGTTACATTCCTGTTATGTGTAGTTTTTAACTATTATTAATAATTTATATATACATATGCTTTGTGTTATTTAATTTTCACTATTATAAAGTGATAGAACTTTTTGTAGAGCAGAAAATCTCGTTGCGTGTTGCCTCTCTATCTCTTGAGCTGATTTTACTGGATACATTTATTTATTGTTTGTTTCGTTATTGATTTTCTCCCATCAAGCATATAATTTTCTAACACAGCAAAATACGGAAACTATATTGATATTGATATAAACTTAAAAGTGTAAATCCTCACAAAATGAACCACACAAAGTATATCTAAATGAAGCTAATTGAGCATCATTTTAAAACCACTTTTTATACTCTATTATGATTTCTTAAACTCTATTTTAGTTTATGAAATCTGAATTCTAATATACATAATAATAATAGGGCACGCCATAGCTTTGATAGTAGTACTGATAAGGATCAATTTGCACGGTGGGCTTCGAATCCTTGGGTTCGTCTTTCTTCGCCTCCACTGGACCAACGCTTACCAGCTCCGTGTATCCAACCTTTTTTCTTAGTAAGGTTGTTAGTTCAACCGAGTCTATACCTTCACCCGTCACCGCTATCTGGTCTTTATCTGACCCAACAAAAGACACGGATTCAACTCCGGATATACTAACCGCGATCTTCAGAGCTTTACGGGGTTTCTTGTCGCCGTTCATGCTCACCTTCACCACAATCTTTTGTTGCATTGTTAGTGAGTTGTATATATTTGTGTTTAGAAGTAGAAAGGGAAGCTTGAATAAGAGGGTTAGTGGTAGAATGTGATTGAAGAGTGAAGATGTGTAAGAGGGTATTTATAGGAGAGGGAATGTTACATGATTAAAAAGACGAGCACAAAGACTTTGTCAATGGGTCATGCTAATTGCACACGGCCAAAATTATTTTCACACCTCAAAGCGCCGCGCTTTGGCCATAGCGCGGCGCTATGGTCGACAAAAGGTGCTTCGATTGACGTTTGAGACATTCGCTACTGTTTGAGAGACATAAAGCTGATTATGATGTTTTGTCGTTAACCCTAAGCGCCGCGCTTTGGCCATAGCGCGGCGCTTCGACCCCAAATTTCACCCATTTTACCTTTTAAAAGCAACCTCTGAGACAGACACTTCGATATACATTTTCATTCACAGACACTTCGATATACATTTTCATTCATTTCAGATCAAAGGTCTGTATTGCCTTTATTCCCCATCCGTTGTGTTTCTTCAAAATAACGCGCGGTTTTGCTGTATTAGTTACATCTCTTGAAAAAACGATGTCGTGGTTAAACAACTATATTTTCGGTCAATATTCTGACGAGACAGTTGTTCCTGATTCTTACGATGGGACTGCTATTTCTGACTCGTATGAGAAACCGGTCTCGTCCAACTTGAGGGAGGCAGAGGTTGTATCTGGCATTCGTTATCGTGATAACACGGTGACGCTGGATTTGAATACCCCTGTGGAGGACCCTTACGCACAACAAGGTTATTCGAATTTCGGTTACGGTGGCGAGTACAGCTTTGTACAGCAGGAGTGTGGTCCAAACGACAGTTACGGTTGTCAACAGAGCTTACAAGGTTATTCGAATTTCGGTTACGGTGGCGAGCACAACTTTGAACATCAAGTATATTCGGACCTCGGTGACGATGGTGAGCCGGGGGATGTGTCTGTTGACGAGGAAGGCTGTTACCCGGTTACGTTTTCGTTTGATACGACGCAGACCTTTTCGTCACGTAAAGAGTTGGTGCGTTGGGTACAAGACACGGCAAAAGACAACGGTTACCTCATTGTGACAAAGTCAGTCCTTGTCTGTTGACCTAGGCCAAAGCGCCCCGCTATGGCCAAAGCGGGGCGCTTTGAGTGTGCAAAAAGACAAAGGCCGTGTACGAATAGACCAGGCCTTGTCAATACAGTAGGAGAGATCAGGGAAGCCTCCCACCTTTGCCTAATAAAGATGACACGGTATTTTTATTCTTATATTTATGAATAATCTATACCTTTCAATAATTATTCAGATAAACGACAAGATCAACCATGCCACTGTTTAAAACACTCACTAGGGTAATAATTTAGCTGCACTAAATGTTACAATTAATAAATCAAGATTTTTTTTTTTTTTTGAATTGGCCTGTAATAATCTCACCTAGACCTTATTGGCCATTAATAATCTTATCTCATAATATTCCTCCCACCAGTCCCACCTTTCACCTATTTTTCCTACAATGGTCCCCCGTTAAAAAAAACTTAATGGAGTTAAGCTTTTTTTTTCCAAATTGCAAACATATTTTTTAGGCCTTTTGATCAGAACGATGATACGAGTCCATTGATGTAAAACTTACTTCGAAATGGTGCTCCAAGTGACTTGATTTGGTTAATTGGAAATTTAAACACCCGAATTGATACGCCGTTTTCATCGTTTGGAGCACCGTTTCGAGGCAAGTTTTACATCAATGGACTCGTATCGTCGTTCTAGTCAAAAGCCCTAAAAAATCTGTTTATAATTTGGAAAAAAAAAAAACTTAACTCCGTTAAATTTTATAAACGGGGGACCATTGTAGGAAAAATAGGTGAAAGGTGGGACTAGTGGGGAGAATATTCTGAGATGTGATTATTAGTGGCTGATAAGGACTATGTGGGATTATTACAGGCCAATTTCCTTTTTTTTTCTTATATTTCACCTTTCATATTTAAAGTAACAAAACAAAACATTATTTTAACGGCAAAATTTCACCTTTAGGGTCTGTTTGGTATGGGGTAATGGAATGGACGAGGTAATGGAATGGAAAGAGAATGCAATGTATCATTACCATTCCATGTCTTGTTTGGTTAACATGTGTGAATGGAATGAATTATTATTGTGTATTGTTCGGTAGGCAAGAAAAACGGAGTAATAAAATAAGCGATGAGTGGTGGTGGTGGTCGGTGGTAGTGATTGTGGGTGGTTGTAGATGGCGGTGGTGGGTGTCGGCGGCGAGTGGTGGTGGCGGCGAGTGGCGGTGGGTGGCGGCAGAGGTGGCGGTGGGTGGCGACGGCGGCAGTTGGTGGTGGTGGTGGCGTCGACGATGGTGGTGGGCGGCGGCGGCAGTTGGTCGCAGCTGTGGGTGATAACGGTGGCAAGTGGGTGGCGGCGATGGCGTTAGTGGCGGGTGGTGGCGGTGGTGGTGGTGGGTTGTGGCGAAGGTGGTGGGTTATGGTGTTGATGAATGGTGTAAGAGGGGGTGGAATGGAAAAAAACATGAGGGGTGGAAGGAATGATTTTGAGGGAATGGAATGTCATTTGGAATGGGTGATTCTATTCCATTGACCAACCAAACACCTTTTTCTTCATTCCTTGGTAATCATCCATTTCATTCCAACTCTCATTCCTGCATACCAAACACTACCTTGGTACTTAAAGTAACAAAACAAAACATTAATGGAATAATTGAATTAAGTGCACCT
>JARYGA010059761.1:108720-163534 GCA_030545235.1 Helianthus tuberosus | reverse complement strand
TCACGCAGTTCACGCCGGAGAAAATGTTCACGTTTGAACCTAATCCTATATCCTATATATATATATATATATATATGTTATTTAAAAAAAACTTGTAAACACATACAAATCCAATATAGAGGCCCATTATCAAATACATTTTTGTGCATTATAATTTACCCAACTTAACATTAGGTTTATTGGGCCCAACCCAATACTAATATGATTAAAAAAAAAAAAACAATTTTCGTTAAAGCATATGGGCACATTTTTCGAGCTCGAACAGGGTACGTGAATTCTCAGAGACGCTACTATAGATAATTATTACTTAATTTAAATTATTAAATATTAATTAAATTAATATAAATCTTATTGTAACGCCCAAAATTTTTCCATTTAAATTTTAACAATGACTTACTATATCTAACGAAATTTGGGCATGACCCGTTCGTAAAACGAGCGGTCCCCTGTTTTTCACATTCAAAACAGACTTTTAAAATACGCTACGTTTCAAAGACATAATATACCACATCAAAACAAACCTTGTTCACATACGAAACCGTCGAGTAAAAATACTTACAACCGACTAAGTTTTCAAAAAACTGAACAAGATAGGACTTAAGTTTTTAACTACTAGACATAAACTAAAGAGACAATATATTGGCATTGTCTTCTTTACAAAAGTTGCGGAACGCATGACGAGCTTGAAGTGTGTTCGAACCGGGCGAAGCTTGATAGCTAGACTTGAGATTTACCTACATCGCCACAACAAAATAAACTTCATTAGAACTGAAATTCTTTCCTTTAATTCAGGATTTCAACTCACGGGTTTATAGTTGTTATGACATCCGCAAACTTGCAATTTACTAAATACCTTAATTTCATCATTCTTGCACATAGGATTGTTCCATATGGAACTTCATACTATTCATTTCATTCTTACATCCTATTCTTTTGACCCGTTCATAAAGGGTCTACACACATTCTTTCTCTTGCATTTTATTTCATCGTATTCGACCCATAAAGGGTCCTACACATGGTAATTGTTATGATTAACTCAAATACAACATCATATAGTAAAACGATAACATAATAAAAGCATGAGTTGTACAAGTAGCGTACCTCGTTCTTGATTTCCTTGTTGTTTCACGTGACTCGAACTTTCCTCCTTCACCCCTATACATCATTCATTCATACTTAGAATTCATGTCATATACCCATTAACTTACATTCCTTTATAAGATGTCATACATTTTAACACTTACTTCATGAAAACATTCACATCATGATTTTCACATAAATTTATGGTTAGTAAGGCTGGATTTTTTATTGAAACATTTCATCAAACACTTGGTGTGCACAACATCAACAAAGCACAAGGTACAAGTATTCATAGCATAATTCTACTTGTTCACTTTCTAGTTTAACAAGAATCAATCAAGTTCATAGCTTTCTTTCATCCTACATCA
This sequence comes from Helianthus tuberosus, assembly GCA_030545235.1. NCBI lineage: Eukaryota > Viridiplantae > Streptophyta > Magnoliopsida > Asterales > Asteraceae > Helianthus > Helianthus tuberosus. The sequence goes on along the minus strand of JARYGA010059761.1, from coordinate 162,086 downwards.
TCTTTACTAATTTCTCTATCTCAATTCAAGATCATGTAACAATTTTCACCTATTAGCTTTTATTTAAATCATCATGTTCATCATACTTTCACAACAATTGGGTATAAAGCTTAAATCATTCAAACAATAAGAAATCAAGCAACATTTTCGAACCATTATGAAACCCTAACCCTCAATTACATAAGATTTCCACATAATTTCATGATTGGGTTAAAACCCACTTTCTACAATTCATCCAAAACAGAAATTTCGACTTACCATTCGATGTACAGGCTTAGATGATTAAAGTTTTGAGTTCATGCATTAGTTTGGGCTCTTAATCCCTTTCAATTCTTGAGAATTTCTGGAACTAGGGTTTCTCCTTGGTTCCCCTTGCTTCTGGTCGATCCACAGAACACACCAGAGTGTGTGTTTTGTGTTTTTCTTTTATATAATTTTTATTAAAAACTTTCATCCTTTTTCACAAGTTTAGTCCCTCCATTTCTTATTTTTGTCTATTATCACATAACTTTCCTACTTGTTGAATTATTAACATATTCATTTAACTTGGTTAATATTACATACTAGACATTTAAAGTAACATAGTAATTTGCATATTTTTGGGTGTTACAAGTCTACCCCCCTTAAAGGAGGTTTCGTCCCCGAAACCTTAATACGTACCAAATAATGTCGGGTAATGTTTCCGCATATCATCTTCCAATTCCCAAGTTAGCTCCGAACCCTTCCTATGTTGCCATTGGACTAAAACTTGTCTAATGGCCTTGTTTCGAAGATGCGTTGTCTTGGAATCTCTAATGGCTATGGGTTTTTCAACATAATTCATCCGTTCATCCAACTCAATATCATCGTGGGACACATAATTCGTTTCATCCGCTTGGCACTTCCTTAGTTGAGACACATGAAACGTGTTATGAATCCCTTCCAAAGTTGGCGGTAATTCCAATTGATACGCCACCTTTCCAATTCGGGCTAAAACCTTGAAAGGTCCTATGTACCGCGGACCCAATTTCCCTCGCTTTCGAAAACGTATTATGCCCTTCCATGGGGATACTTTCAAATACACGTAATCCCCAACTTGGAATTCAAGAGGACGTCTTCTTCGATTTGCATACACTGTAGTCGATCCTGTGCCGCCTTTAGTCTAGCCCGTATAAGATCAATCTTCTCGTTAGTTATGGCTACTACGTCGTTGGGTGCAATTTCTCTTTGTCCCACGTCTTCCCAACATATGGGAGTCCGACATTTCCTTCCGTATAGCATTTCATAAGGGGCCATTTGTATGCCACTATGATAGCTATTATTATATGAGAATTCTACCAAGGGTAGATGATCATCCCAGCTTCCCCCAAAATCCATCACGCATGCTCTTAACATATCAACGAGCGTTTGAATGGTCCGTTCGGATTGACCATCCGTTTGTGGGTGGTAGGCGGTACTGAAATGTAATTTTGTACCCATCTCATCATGAAACTTTTGCCAAAATCGAGATGTGAATCGGATATCTCAATCCGAAATAATAGATACGGGTACTCCGTGACGAGATATAATCTCGTTCACATAAATTTCCGCCAATTTTTCTGAGGTAGCGGTTTCCCGGATGGGTAAGAAGTGAGCGCTTTTGGTGAGTCGATCTACGACCACCCATATGGCATCATGCCCTTTCTTTGTCTTTGGGAGTTTTGTTACAAGATCCATAGTCACATTTTCCCATTTCCACACCGGAATTTCCAATGGTTGAATCATGCCACAAGGTTTTTGGTGTTCCGCCTTAACTTGGGAACAAGTTCGACACTTTGCAACATATTTTACAATATCACGTTTAATCCCGGGCCACCAATAGCTTTTCTTCAAATCTAGATACATTTTTGTAGCTCCTGGATGAACCGAAAATCGGGATTTGTGAGCTTCTTCGAGTATCACTTCTTTTGCTTCACTAAACCGAGGTATCCATATCCGGCCATACATCGATTTAATTCCACTGGGTCTTTCTTCTAATTTATCAACAAACCCCTTTGTTCTTTCCTTTCTTGAATCCATTTCGCTCAGCGACTTGATTTGGGCTTCCTTAATCATTTCGAGAAATCGAGGTGTAACTACCATTTTCATGGATTTCACTTGAATTGGAGGCGGGTAATCCTTTGGGCTTAGGGCATCGGCCACTACATTTGCCTTGCCCGGATGATAAAGGATTTCACAATCATAATCTTTAAGAAGTTCTAACCACCTTCATTGCCTCATATTTAAATCTTTTTGCTCGAAAAAGTATTTAATGCTTTTGTGGTCAGAATAAATTGTGTTTTTCGTACCGTATAGATAATGCCTCCATATCTTCAAAGCGAACACTACTGCTGCTAACTCCAAGTCATGGGTTGGGTAATTACTTTCGTGTGATTTCAATTTCCTTGAAACATAGGCAATGACTCTACCCCTTTGCATCAAAACACATCCCAACCCTTGGTGTGATGCATCAGTAAACACCACCAAGTCTTTCGTTCCATCAGGTAAGGTTAGTACCGGGGAGCTCGACAACTTTTCTTTCAGAGTTTGAAACGCCTTTTCTTGGCCTGTACCCCATGTAAACTTCTCATTCTTCTTGGTTAACTTGGTCAACGGCAGGGCCAATTTAGAAAAGTCTTGAATAAACCTCCTATAATAGCCTGCTAAACCCAAAAAGCTTCTCACTTCACTTGGATTCTTTGGAGGTACCCATTTCATAACAGCTTCCACCTTTGACGGAAGAAAAAAATATCAAAATGGTTCACTTGGTATATTTGCTTTCATGGTGGCTACATGACGCCATGACAACAGTAGAGACGGAGGTGACGAGGGTCGAGGGTGGTGACATAATGGTAACTCAAATTGATGAGTTGTATAGTTTTATAGTCGATTCAAATTGACCCCTAGAAAGCTCAAAATGAAATCTTATGCTATTTTTTTATGTTTTTGGTCAAATCAATAGTTCGAAAAAATGGGCGTATATTGATAAAACATAACAGAAAAAAATGACCATAAACAGGTTTTAAGCCACAAGATTGGTTAAATACATAACATTTGACCCTTTTCTATTTCAATTACTTTAACAAATTTACAAACAAATTGTCCCCCTGTTATTTCTTTTTATTAAGTGGAACACCATTTATTTTAAAGTTAATGGTGTACTCTACTAACGTTTATTACAAAGGCATTCCTTTAATCCATATAATTTTGTTTAGGATTGTGCTAACCGCAACATTTTCTATTGTTTTTTACTTAGTGCATCCTTTTTTATATTATATCAGTCATAACATCTCTTTACTTCTACTCGTATAATTTAGGGCCCTTTAAACCGCTCGGCGCTCGTTCGAAAATTGCTCGTAAAATGCCCGTTCGATTTGACGCTCGGTTGTAAATGAGCCGCTTTGCTCGGTTCGGTTTGTAAACGAGCCAAGCATGAGCAAAGGTCCACTCGGCTCGGTTCAGCTCGAATTATTATTTTTATTTAGTATATATATATAGGATAAGGATCATTACAGAACACTAATTATTGCGAGAACAAAAAGAACAACTCTAAATCACTAAATTTTGGGATTTAAGGTTCATATTTCTTAAATTTTATATTTCTTACATTCATATATGTATTATATATACATAAAAAATCATATATTTTTCCCTACACATAGTCTACATACATATAGGTAATTTAGCCTACACATAACCTACATGTGTGTAGGTTATTTAAAAACTGAAGATTTTTCATATTTTGCTTTAAATTCTAGTGTGATAAACAATAAACCTTATATTTATAACATTTTCATTTACTTTTTAGGATTGAAAAAACGAGTGATTCATTTTGTTCTGCGTGTTCTCGCAATATTTAGTGTTCTGCATAGAACCTTCCCCTATATATATATATATATATATACACATATATACACACACACCTATATTTATACACACATACATATATACTTATATATAAATTAAATTTATAGTTTTATATATACTACTCTGTTAGATTTTGGTCAACTGTATACAAATTTAGAACTATATTTATACGTACTAACCCAATTACGCCAATAAAAAAATTAATATCAAATCTATAAGTTAAACCCTAAATAGATAAACGACAATCTGCTCATCGCCTCAATGTTTCATGTCGTTACCCTAAGTCAATCGTCTCTTGCTCTCAACGTCATTGTTCGTGCAATATGATCATCGCCTCGTTGGCCACAACATTGTTATTCATAAGAAAAATATTATGTCATGAAATGTGCTTGTTTATTAAGACATAAAAACTTGAGACCCTACATTGTCACTATCTCTCTCAGCAAATTTAAATCGGACGACACGGTTGTCCAAATCGTTCGATCTTCGCTCGCCGCTCACTCGAAATATTTATTGCTTGGAAAATGCTCGCTTGATTTGTGGCTCGGTTTTAAATGAGCCGCTCCGGTCGGTTCGGTTTGTAAACAAGCTAAGCACGAGCAAAGGTCCGCTCGGTTCGGCTCAGCTCGTGAACAGCCCTAGTATAATTAAACATGTCAACATGATTAAGTTTGTAGTGTTATCCGGATTATTACATACAAACCTAATAAGACTTTTAATACGGAGCAATAAATTAACAATGGCGGTGATGTGGGTGTACGGGGAGAACCACCGCACAGGGTCTGTGATTTCGAAGGGTACGTGTTTTTTTATAAATCCGATATATATTTCATGCTAAGTCATATAGGAACATACGACAATTATAAACATTCGGGTTTTGGGGTGTTACACTTTATAAATATTTAAAACGCTATTATATTTTTTTAGATTTTAATAACTAATATATGATTATAATAATTAATATATTATTATCAGTTATCTTTGTCTTTATCATTAAAATCTCTTTTACAAATTTTAAATTTTAAATTTAATATTATCAATAATTGAGTTTCCATAATAAATATTTAGAAAAATAATTAAGAACGCCTCATAGAGCGCCATGTGTCCCAAACATGGTTTCTTTTATTATATAGTATAGATTCCGTATACTTTATAAGGTTGTATAATGGAATTATTATTTCCTATATAATTCCATTATTATTTTCTATATAATTCCGTATACTTTATAAGGCTGTGTGTAAGCAAAAGGATATAACTTCTATTTTTCGTCCGTAATTGACGTCTCTAAGAATTCATATACCTTGTTCGCGCTCGGAAAAATGTGTCATTCCGTAATGTTTTATTATTATTATTTTTTAAAATCAAATGGGTATTGGGCTCACTAAACCTAATGTCAATGGGCTAACTTCTAAACCATAAAAATTGTTTTGTAAATAGACCTATCTTAGAGTTGGCGATGTGGGTGTACGGGGAGAACCACCGCGAGATGGATTCAAGGAATGAAAGGCATGAATGGAATGTTTGAATCCGTAAAACGGATTCAAGGAAAAGAAATGTAGAAATGATATGTCTGAATCCGCGAGACGAGTTCAACACATGTAAGGAATGAAAGATGTGGATGATATGTTTGAATCCGTGAGATGGATTCAAAGTATAGAAAGAAGAAAATGTATGAATGGTATGTTTGGAACCGCTAGACGGATTCAAAACATAGAAGTAATGAAAGGTATGGAGGTTACGTTTGAGTCCGCAGGACGGATTTAAAATATAAAAAAGGATTAAATTAGTCCACATCAGAATGTGTCGATAGTTTGACCGTGGTTGTGTCAAACGAGTCATATGAGTAAGTATAAGGTAAATGAACAAAAGAATGATCTTAATGGACACGCAAACCTAAGTTTTAAAACGAAAAAAAAAGATAAAATTTGAACCTGTTATGTGTTAGATGTGTTAGTAATCGACTCTTAGGAGTCATAATGAATGACGGGCTACGACCCGGACAATGGTTTAAGTATGAACGAGAAGGGTAAGTTTTAACGAAAATGTTGAAATGATGAAATGAATGTCTTTGCAAGTAAGCATGAATGGAAGGAAGTACGAATGTGTACCTCAATGCATCTACGATAAATAAGAGGAATGAAATGTGTGACACGTTATAGCGTGTACGTAAGAAATTGTAGGAGAATTATAAGTGAGTAAACACCTAGTAGGATGAATGTTTGAATGAAGTGTGCTAACCGCTAAATTGTTGATGATAATGTTAGAACTCTTGACGCAATGAAACCAATTGAATTGGTGGAAGGATGTGTACAAGTGGGGACACCATATGTGGATAAATGAAATCTAGCCTGGTACGGCTAGTGCTCGGGAAGAATGCGGATCGATCTGGATCACGGGTCGTGGATTGATGATATGAGATGAGGTTAGTAAAAGTTTAACTTATGTCGGATAGTATGAATTGGTAAATTGAAAACAACCTACGAAATGAATGACGGAATGGGTATGGTATAGTATGGAATGTTTGATTTCTAATAGTTGACATAAGAATGAAAACTATGTCATTAAGAACTGAATCTTAAAGGTTTTGAGTGAACGATACGAGTATGGGTTAAACTCTCGTATGATGAATTTGCATGATACATATACTTATGCAAATTAAGTAATGCACGAAATGAGAAGGAATAGTAACGTAGAATGAATAAGGTTAGTTAAAGGTAATGTAAGGGTATGTATGGTACAAATAACTATAGCAAATGAAGAATGATGTTAACTTTGGGGTTAAGCACGAAGGCATGACTATGAACTAGTAACTTCGTTGCGATAACGAAACAGTAATTAAATGATATGTAATATATGTATAGAATGAAATCTTAAAGGATGAGATGAAAGTATTAAATCTGTTATAAACTGATCATATGAAGGTAAGCATTATTATAAGTTTAAATAAATATGTATAATGACCTGTTACTAACGGGTCGAGGAAATGAGAATGTTATGTGAAAGTATGCCATGGAAAGTATAGACTTGTTAAGAAGAAGTCAATTGTATGAATAATTATGAAATGAGGTAGGATGATTACTATAATTATGATGTGACTATGAAGTCAAACATAGATACGTGTAGGTGTAAACGGAAGTGAGAAAGGTTTCGGGGACGAAACCTTGTTTAAGGGGGGTAGACTTGTAACACCCCAAAACCCGAATGTTTATAATTGTCGTATGTTCCTATATGACTTAGCATGAAATAAATAACTAGGCTATTTAACCTAGTTAAGTGTGTGGTTAAAAGTATTAAAAGACAAGAGTTTTGCCAATATTAATTAGTGGAAAACTTTAGGGGCTAAAATGGGGCAAAATGAAAGTTAAATTTTATTTATGAAAAACACACATAAACACACACACGCATGTGTGTTCGAGAAGAGCCAGGAAGCTCCATGAGAGCTCTAAAACCCTAGGCATGAAGATCATCAAATTGGAAGGGTAAATGAAGTCTAAATCCATAACCGAGTATGGATTAATGATCACCTTCTCAATGGGATCATAAGGTATGTCTTAAAAGTTAGATTGGTGATCTTTCACGAAGTGGGTTATGTTGTAATTGACGAAATAGTATGAAATTAAGAATGAGTATGTGTTAGAATCATCATATAGCACATGGATTGTGCTTAGTTTATGTTATGTAACACCTCGAAAATTCACGTCCTATAATGTGTTGACATGTGTCATAGGTTTGAACGTGTGAAAGAATGTTCTAGAAGGACTAAAGTTGACAAACATGGAAAGTAGGTGAATATACGGGTTCAAAATGTCAACAGTGAATAAATACACTTTACAATAACCCTACATGATGTTTATACCATCAAACGAATAAATCATGGATCATACGAAGCTAAATATGAAAGAAAGTGAGAGATTACAAACTACAGGGGTTAAATGTGTCAACATGTTTAAGTTATACCTCTGAGTGACCTTTTAGCAAACCCGAAGCTTGGTAACGATTAATTATGCTCACTAGAATGCACGATATAAATTTCATAAAGTTTCGTTATCGTATGAGAAAGTTATGATCAAATTCGTACATGAGGGGTTAAAGCGTCAACGTCGAAAATTATGACTTTTCGGGTAAACATGAAGTGACCAAGGACTTAACAAAGTGGGTATAAGTCTTAAAGCCCTTATAGGTAAATTTGGAGGGCTCAAATTGCAAGAAATAAGTTTGGTTGACCCTTCGAAAGGCCAAGAGACAAAGATGCAACAACTTGAAAATGTGAAATCTGAATACGAGGCTCAGGCGGGCCGCGTAAGATGTTAACATGTCTTACGCGGGCCGCGTACGACGCCCAGTTGCAGAAACTTTAGACAGCAGCCTATTTTCACGCGATAACCGACCCAAAACAGATATTTTCACTACATGGGCGACCCCTAAACAGTCCTAGGCACTTAGGGACATCTGTGGATGATCCATGGCCATTGCTAGGCTTGTGTGTCAATGATCTAAGTGAGATTAAGCACTATAAAAGGGCCTTGTGTTGCAACTTTGTAACCACACCTTCCATCTGCATTTCTGATCATTTCTGGAGCTCCAAAGCAGACTCAAGTGATCACTAATCGTGCATAGGACTTCTGTAAGTATGCTTAACCTTTCTCAGTTAAGTTTTTGCTTAGTTTTAGCTTAAAAGTCAAACCGTCGTAATTACCGTTTGACTTAGCGATTAATCATTGATGGTCCAGTGATTAGTCGAATTGAAAGTAGTTATAAGTTGGTATTTATGTGGGCAATAAACCCTTAAAAGGGCACCCTCTGATTCCCACTCTAACTAGGTCAAATGTCGGGTCAAACTTGTTATTAAAAAGTCAACAGAATGCTTAATTTCCAATTTATGCATAATTAGCAATGTAGAACCCATACAACCTGTTTGATCATTAATATAACTTGGTAATTAATGTAAGAACATGTCTAAACATGTTCAACCCGATAATTTTTCAGTAGAGACCCGGTTCGGAACCGAAAGTCGCATAATTTGACTTTTGCCTTGACTTTCAGTTCTGACCCGTTTAAGCATGTTTTAGAAATACCTTAGAGCTTCCTTAGGACCAGGTTACATGCTAGTATAACCCTCTGTGATTATACACCTTGATTCATTAGTTAACCAATTAATATGCATGATTCCGTTAATTGCCTATATGTTGACCATTATGCCCTTTTCACCATAAAACATGATTTTTAGAAATGTAAAAGAGTAGAAACCTTAGTTACTGATGTATAAACTTTCACCCAAAATTTGACATCAGTCTGAGGTGTAAATTGAGAGTTATGCTCATTAGCGTAATTAGAAAGCTTTTTAGCGATTAAACGACATAATTAGCATATAGCCTATTTAAACCTACTTTTTGATATCAAACTTCTTACCCACTGATGTAATATAATATTTTGGGATTTTTGAAGATTTTTAATTAATTTTAGGCTGAGCATAACTTAGAGTCATAAGCTTATTTCGGTAATTGTCGGTTTTGCCCTTTTGGGCTATAAAATGAGTTTTACATATCATTTTACCCCAAACCTTTTGCTACTGATTTCATATGATAAATAAATTATTTTAAACCTTCTGGGATAATAAAAATATCAGCTTTCTATATAGAACCCGGAAACGGCTCCTAATCGCCTTTTTAAGCGTTTTTAACGCATAGTATGTACTAAAACTATTTTAAACATACAAGGGTTGATACCTACTGATATTTTAGGTAGATTATAATATTTTAACAGTAAGCAAAAGTTGTTTAACTCGGACATCAGTTTTGAGCTTTTCGGCTTATGTGAAATTACCAAAATGCCCCTACGGTGCATAGTTTGGTTATAATTGATAAATTTCACATATATGCAATACTCTACTGTTATAACTTAGTAAATTAAGTATTTTTCTGATCATATCAGGCCTGTAACTCAGGTTAATACTTAAACTCTTTTATAACCTTATAAATGACTAAAATACCCCTACGGGGCATAGTTTGAGTTTAAACTCGTTTCGGGCATAATAAAAGATATCTTACTGATGTCACAACATATTTGAGGCATATTAACTTAGGAAACCTGTATATGGCTCTTATGGTTACCCGTTACGCATTCTTCGCGTTCGGTTCGGTTTATGTAACTAGTTTACATAAATTAGCCGAAACGGGTCAAACCTTATCGGTTTTATCTCAAAATCCAGAATGTGTTTAGATTACCCATAATAAACAAGTCTTCAAACTTGTCGGCTCTAAAACACATTCTATTCGGGTCTTCGCTTAATCGTGCGTACGAACCGTATCTTTCCTTAAAACTAACCGGTCTAAGCTTAAGCTTAACTAAAGACCGTTAGGATTCTAATAGGTTATTATTAACCTTTGTTCCAGAATAAGAGAACCGGTAAAAGCTACCCGCATTTGATATTTGTGAATTATACTTGCAAAGGTAAATACTTTTAACTTATTTTCCCTTATACGGGCTTGGGGTACGGTATATAAAATACCGCTTGGTCGGGCATTCGACCTTAATCGATTGGTGGTTAAGTATTATCGAGATGACCCGTTTAAATATGTTTTGTTTGCTTAACGCCTTTGGGGGGTTAATGACCATGTCCCGGATATCCTTGGCATCATTTTACGAAATGGCCACGACCTAAGCGCGGAGTGTAGGCGTACACTCGTCAGTGCATAAATAAATTATGTGGTGTGTCTATTGATCTTTAACCCGGCATGAACCGGGCTACTGAACGCATAAGGAACATGTAATCCTTTTACAAGTTTATATATTTAAATAATTATCCCAAGTTATAAAATGTTTGTGCCATGTGCATCCAAATCAATTTTTAATCATTTTTAAAATGAGTCGGTTAATTGTATTTACCAGTGTAAACTGACGTATTTTCCCAAAAAGATTAAATGCAGGTACTACTCGTAATAGGCTGGATTTCTCCTTAGCATCAATAAAGAGTCTCGCAAGCTTAAGATGCTTAAAGTCTGTTGAACTACTGTTCCCATTTTATTTTGTTCCACCTGTGGATAAACTTTCGACTGTTGTGATACTTTATATTACAATATTATAATCGGTTGAAATATATCTTTCATTTGCTTCCGCTGTGCATATTAAATATTGTGTTGTTTGACTGTAATGTTGCCAACCACGTCACGATACTCCCCCACCGGGCCCACCGGTCAAACGTGGAAATATCAGGGTGTGACATGTTAATTTGATGTTTAGAGATGAAACCCGTTGATTATGGTGATGATGACGACTTGAATGATCACCCATGCCCAATTCTTGCTTAATATTGATGTATTTTGATTTGTATGATGGATTCTTGTTAGAGGAATTGAAAGAAATGTGATACTAGTATGTTTGATGTTTATGCATGTATGATTCATGTTGATTAGAAGGAGGAAATTGATGAATTATGTATGAGATTAGAAGGATATGCATGAACTAGTTGTACACTATCCTTAGGAGGTAGTACATACATCAAAAACATGAAGAAATTATGAAGAACTTAAGATTAGATCACTTGTAAGTGATTAGCAAAATAATTATGAAGTGGGTTTTGATGATATGATGAAAATGATAATATGTGTGAATGTTTAAAGAATTGGATAAGAAATGATGGATTAGCATGTTTTAAGGTTAAATGATAAACTTAATACAAGATCCGTATGATGAAAAGGTTTTGATGAATGATGAATAAGCTAACTATCTTGAGAATGATATATGATAGTTGATGCTTAATAAGCGACATGGAAGCTTGGGAAAGAAGCGGGTCAAACGGGACTAATGCGCACGGGAAGCATATTCGGACGCTAGGTAAGTTAAGCTTACACCATCCTTATATAATACCTCTTCAATGTATAAATTATGAATATGACAAGTTTATATATATAAGGTACGATGTTCCGATAAGTATTGATACGGGTCAGAACATGGGTCTATGGTAAGAACTGTGCTTGATGGTTAAAATGGGGTAAAGGGGTATCTTGGTAATTTTGATTACGAGTTAACGAAAGGATTTGCGTTGCTATTAATTAGCAACTTAGTTAATGAAGTATTTAAACGGGTCATAGCTTTGAACCGAGCCATGTATGTGTGATTAGAGTCATAGTTAAATCGTGGGATTTGGTTAAATATGTGTTGAAGTTCTTCGTCGTAAATGATGGGGCTAAAGTTGACTAAAATGCCCTTGGTGGGTATATCGGGAAAACGAGCTTTAAAAGATGTTTAGAAACAAGTTAAATGATCAAGTGAATAATTAGGATAAGTATGGAAGCGAAAAGTATGTTTTTGAGAATCAAATGCATTGAAATACGTAAATACCCTTAACGGGTCAAAGTAAGCTTTTGAGTGAAAATGAGTTTAGAGAATGCAAGACATCCGATAATTTAATCTTTTATGATAGACGTCATTGATATCATTAGGTTTATAAGAATTTATGGTCAAACAAACAAGTTATGTGGATAAATGCATGAACGGGTCAAAATATGGAAAAAAGGGTAATAAGCCGAAGGCTTAAAAGTCATAAATTTCGGTAGTCCAAACATTGGATTTTCACTCCATGTGATGTAGAATTAAATTACGGACGCGTAGGAAAAAGAATCGGGTAAAACGGATCAAAAACGAGAAAGTTATGCTCGTTTCCGTGAAATCGAGTCGTGCTGAGAATTATACAGCACCAGCTGCAACATTCTGTCAAAACTAGGCCGTGGCGTAGCGCGACGGGGGTCAGTTTCATGAAAATTGTTTATTTTAACTGTTGATGCATTGCGAACCCGTCTGGACCGTTTTTAAACGCGTATAAGCTAAGAATGATTAGTTTATTCCTTGTTTTAGGGAAAGTAGATACGTATGAAGGTATGTATGTATGTATGTATGAATATAAGTGGTATGAATGAATGAATGTATGTGTGTATGTATGCAAGTAGGTATATATGAGTGTATACACGTATGTAGGCATGCGTGAAGATATGAATGTATGTATGTATGTATGTAGGTGAGTATGTAGGTAGTATGTGTATGTATATATATATATATATCCAAGTGAGTATGTACGAATGTGTGCACGTAAGTAGGGTTGTGTGAAGGCATGTAATAGGTATGTATGTAGACATGTATGCATGTATGTATGTAGGTATGCACGTATGTAGGCACGTACGTATGAATGTAGGTACGTAGGTTTGTAAGTAGTTACGTGTGAACGGATGCATATATGTAAGTATGTATGAAAGTATATACGCATGTATTCAATGAAATTGAGTATTGACGATAATAATAGCGTGCCTTGTGAACGAAGTGTAACGCAGGTACAATGAGAAAGTCTCACCACGGATTGTATGATCAGATGGAAAGCTGGGATGTAAAGAGTTAACGGAACGAAAAGTAAACGTGAATAAATCTTGTATGTTTATAATGCGTACTAATGTTATGAATTTTATGTGGTGAGCGCAGGTAGTACGAGTCATGAGGATCATCAAGGAATAGAGATCGAGGATCGAGTCACTAGTGAGATTGTACGGGAACGTTGATGTATATAATGTAGTAAACATAAGCTATGTTTTTACTTAGTAAATAAGTCGATTGATGGATTTATGTGAAAGAGTTATGTTAAAGTTAAATTTTAAATAAGTTAAGGTATTTATAATGAAAGAAATTTTATGGCTTGAACCTCCGCTGCGACTTTTAGTCAAATACGTATTAGGGTCTTACATAAAGATAAAGATTTTATTTAATTGGTAGTTTGAGTAAATTGCCATTTTAGTCCAAATAGTTTTTTTCTCCTCTGGGTCCCTGACTTTTCCTTTTTCTTGCCATTTTGATCACATTGTCTAACTTAGTGTAGAAAGCAGTTTATAATCAGGGGCATTTTTGGCATTAAACTCTATGAGGTTTATAAATTATGTTGTAAACTACCCCTGGTTATCACTACACAACAGTTATGCCAAAAATACCTCTGATTATAACCATATTTTAAAACTGAGTTAGGCAATGCGATCAAAATGACAAGAAAATGGAAAAGTCAGGGACCCGGAGGAGAAAAAAAAACTATTTGGACTAAAATGGCAATTTGAAACAAACCCCAGGGACTAAAATGGCAATTTACTCTTGGTAGTTGTAATTGTTTTTATATATTGATGATAAGGAGAAGGATAACTGATAATCACATATTAAAATGAAAATATTTATTTTAATCAACTGTTTCGTTAAAAGGATTTATTCAATACATCTAGAACATATATACTTTTTATACATGTGGTATATTTAGAATCCTATTTCTAATAAAGGATCCCATTATCCCGTTTTACACTCCAATGAAATGATAATATTAAATCCTAATATCCAGCTTATCTCTTGTATATTTAATTTTTTTTACTAAAATATTTCTTTTATTTTTTTTTCTGCTAATTATCCAACATCAGGTAATACGTAAGTTTCTAACCTAATAATAAATAAATAAAAAACAAAGTAAAATGTTATAAACCACGTAATACACAACTCTCTAACCTAATAAAAAATAAAGTGAGATATTACAATAAGTAAATAGTACCACAAAGTTCATTTTGTTAGAAGACGCATCTTGATGACTAAATGTGTTAATGATTACATTATTCGTGTAAGACATGTGTTTATTCAAATTGTGCAATACACGAGTTTTTAAAAGATGTAACTATTTTATTACTTAGTATATAAAATTATATTTATTCAACCCGTGTAATACACGGGGTTCTAACCTAGTTATATATAAAATAATAATTCCATTAATACTAAAAACAGATTCTTATATACACACACAATAAAGTGTACGGAATTATATATCAAATAATAATTCCATCTATACTAAAAACTAAGACCTGATTCTTAATATACACACAAAGACTAGAGGGATGCCCACATAATATGGTAGAGAAGACAGATACCATCACATAACATATATCATGTTAATTTAATAAATTTGTATTATTTAAAGTCTTAAAGATTATCCTTATTTGTATTATAATATATCTTTGCATGTATTATATTGTATTATAGTATAGATATTTTGTATCTGCTATACACAAAGTTGTACTAGCTACTATGTGAGAGAAATTCTTACAAAAGATTTAGTGAGTCTTAGTTACATGTTATTTATATGTTAAAGTAATTTATGAAAGAAATCGTTTTCTTGTATTTCCACTACACAATTCATCTCTTCAAAGTCAGCCTTCTTAACCTTTTCCAAGAGTCATATATTCATCATTATTAAAGCAGCCAATACAATATCAAGGGCAAGCCATTTTCAAAAGTTGAAACGAATATAATAACCATATTCAAAACATGATATAAGTAGACTAATACTAGGTGGAAGTTGAATGATTCAAGTGGTCAACTCATTACTTAATTAATTGGATATTATTTGAAATTGTATAATATGATTAGATTAAAAACCCCTTAAGAAAATTTTCTTGAAGATCAACTTATGTTTTCCACAAAGAAAAGGTGAAAGCTCAATGGAATTAGATATTTTTTCCTTTTTCTTTTTTGAAATTTGAAGTTATTTATTTTATTTTGTGCTTTTGAGGGTTTTTTATTTATTTATTTTTTGATGGGGGGGGGGGGGGGGGGGTTGAAAAGAAATTTTTGGTTAAAACTTAAAGTCTCAAGTGCACCCCTTAAAATTCTGACGGGTCAATGCTCAATGGAACTAAAAATTTTTTCTTTTTTGAAATTTGAAGTTATTTATTTTGTGCTTTTGAGGGTTTTTTTTTTTTTTTTTTTTTTGGGGGGGGGGGGGGGGGGGGGGGGGGTTTGAAAAGAAATTTTTGGTTAAAACTTAAAGTCTCAAGTGCACCCCTTAAAATTCTGACGGGTCAATGCTCAATGGAACTAAATATTTTTTCTTTTTTGAAATTTGAAGTTATTTATTTTATTTTGTGCTTTTGAAGGTTTTTTTTTTTTTTTTTTTTTTTTGGGGGGGGGGGGGGGGGGGGGTTGAAAAGAAATTTTTGGTTAAAGTCTTGAGTGCACCCCTTAAAATTCTGACGCCACACCACATTAAATCTTAAAACTACTAACAAGTGAAGAGAAAATAAAGAAAAGGAGCGAATTGTGAAAACTGTAGAAAAAGAGTGAAGCTTGAATCCTCAATAATATTGTGGTTGTCTAGCTGCTCTAAATACAACGTCAATGTTAAATGCTAATAGGGTAGGAAGGTTAGAGACCATGACTTATTCTATTAACAGTAAAGTATAATTTCTATCCCTGTGGTTTACACCCGTTCTCACATACAACCCCCCATTTGAAAAAAAAAAAAAACGACAATTTCAATCCATGTGGTTGGCAATTGGAATCAATCAAGTCCCTCTCACTAACTGGTCGTTTATAATCCTATGAAAAAACTAAAATACCCCCACAAATGTTTTCGTCCGAACCGGATTTTTTGGAATCAATCGCGTCGAAATGGTTCAGCTCGAAACGGTTCGGGTTCGAAACAGTTCGCGCCGAAACGGATTTTTTGGATTTTTTAGAATTTTTATGATTTTTTAGAATTTTTATTATTTTTTAGAATTTTTTGGAATTTGTTTGGTTTTTTGGAATTTTTTTGATTTTTTGGAATTTACTATTTTTTTTGTTTTAATGTTTTAGAGTTTACACTTAAGTCCCTGTGTTTCTAAAACTGACCCAAACCGTCCCTGAATTAGTTAGTTAACTCAAAGTTAACAAAATAAATGGATGGAGTTAAGTTAGTGGACTGAAATGGTTACGAAAATGAAACTAATGGACTGAAATCGCAATTTTTAAACTAATGGACTAAAACCGTTATTTTTGACAAACCTCAGGGACGAAAACAGTAATTAACTCTAACAAAATAAATGTATGGAGTTAAGTTAGTGGACTGAAATGGTTACGAAAATGAAACTAATGGACTGAAATGACAATTTTTAAACTAATGGACTGAAACCGTTATTTTTTACAAACCTCAGGGACGAAAACAGTAATTAACTCTTTTAATAACTTCAAATTTGTTTTGGGTTTGGGCTTAGGTAGTTGGGTTAATTACAATGGATTCCATTGGGTTTTTAAACTATTGTAGTGTTTGGGTAATTGGGTTCATTGATTAAGTGTTTAAATACTTAAAAGTGTCAAAGAAATCAAGAATAATTATATAAATTATGTTATATTTTAATAATAATCATTCTTTATAAATTTTTTAAATTCATAATATTTTCTTTTCTAAACGGTGCGGTTAAAAATTTCCAAGGGGTGCGGTTGAAAAAAATCTAAAGAGTGCAGTCGGGATTTTCAACGAAAATTAGCACTAATATTTTTTTTCCAATGGATGCGTCCGCCCACCCACGGCTGTGGGTAGGTCCGCCCCTGTCTGTAAGACCACGATTACATGGGCGTGTAACTAAGAACACAAAGTCCGTAACATAGTTATAATTATTAGAATTATTCTAGAAAACGAAGAAGACCATGATTGAAGAAAGCAGGTTTGGTAACATGGAGGAGACGAAAAACCGAGGTTGCTCATCTTGATTACAGTTTAATTCTGAAAACACGACAAAACTATAGTTTTAACAATAATATATTTAGAAAATTGGTTCCACAACCACTACATCGTGAGCACTTAGATGTTGCTTGATCATGAAAATGAGAAGTTAAGAAAAAAAGAGAGAAAATTATGACTTGATTTGATGTTACTTGAGCTTGAACAATACAATAGGATTAAGTGTCCTTTTTTTCACTAAAAAACAAATAAATAGCAAGTCTAATACAAATTATATAACCATGAACTAAAAACATTTAAAGTCTAAGAGTAAACTTTTGCTAATAAATATGTATGTGTACAAGTTTCAGTATTTACTTATGCATTGTCAATTCGGTAGTTTGGAGGTGGAGAGTGATACCTGTCTGTCTGGCCGTCTTCAATGACTAAGAATAGTTTTGGATCCAATCCACAAATCAATAGAAAAGACAAATCTCATGACGATTTCATATGCGAAACAAAAGACTAATTTTAGATTTTTTACTCACATTTCAATGAAAACCAGAGTCTATCTATGTTTTTTTAACGACGAGGCTTCTATATAAATATAGAAAGGGCCAGCAACAATCTGAAAAACCCGACAAAATTATACAATCACGTAACGGATATTGAAATCGCTCCACCTCTCCCAGTCTAACGTACAAAATTTTGATATACTTTTCACCCAAATAAACAGATTTTCTATGTGAATCTCAATCGTTCTCTCTCTTTATCCCCTTAATGAATAAAACAATAAAAAATTAATTTATTTAGTTTCTAAATTTTTGTTGATTCTTATTATGTAAACTAATTATTATACGTTGGTTTATTAATATAATCTAAAAGCTATTCAAATACTGATAAAATTATTTCGTGACTTTGTAACCTATAGTTAATATACAATTTTTTTTTTGTGTGCAAAAACGTATATCGCTTGAACGTTACTTGATCACGTTATATTTTTTTTACAACCAACCAATGTTGTTGCGTTATGTTTTTATTTAGGGTGTACATGCATAAACCTTGAAACCGATCAAACCGTTCAAAATAAGCAAATTGACCAGGTAAGCCGGTTTAAAATTTATACGGTTATAAAAACATAACCATCCATCATTTACAGTTTTCCGAAACTGTAATCAATGACTCTACTCAAAATTTTCGTCAAAACCAGTCAAACCAACCCAACCGGGGGCGAAGTACAGAAGGGGCGGAGGGGGCGCCCGACCCCCCGAACTTTTCGCTCAGTAGTGTTATATATGCAGTTTTCGTATAGAAAATTTTGGGTATATACGTTTTCGACCCCCGGTTCTATAGAAATTTTTTGGTATATACGTTTTCGACCCCCCGTCATTCGGGTCAAGCTTCGCCACTGAACCCAACTCCAATACCAACGAGTAATTGACTTCACAAGCTTGAGACTGAAAATCACATGAACAATATTTGCGGTGCTTGTTAATAACGTGACAGAAAAATAACTTTTTAGTTGGTTGGTGGCAACTGGCAAGTGGCACTTTATTATCTTCCATATTGGTTGATAATAAACTAATATTAAAACCACAACAAAAAAAAAGAATATGTTCTAAATTTCCACCATGATGAACAACAAATCTTTGACTTTTCAAGAAGTGCTCCAAAGCCCAATAATAACAAAAAGTCTCTGAATTTTAGGTCAGTTTTCATAACAAAATCCTCCATATACAATATGGTCACATTCACACATAAGTCCGCAATCAACTGCATATTCACACAAACCAATATTTGTATGTATACTTTCTTACATTCCCACTTGTTTTTACACAGTTTGTACAGTTGATATATATTGTTTTCATTGAGTTTTATGCAGGATATAGTGAGAAATGAGTGAGATGAAGCCGGTTTTTCGTTTCGTGGTGTTGTATATGTTAATCGCGGCGAGTTTATGTTACGTGGGCAGAAGTAGAAAAGTTGAGATTATGAAGCATTTGAATCGTTTAAATAAACGTCCGGTTAAATCCATCGAGGTATGTATTTCTTTTCAAAATTATATAGTAACCCGACTAGCAAGAAACTAGACAGAAAAAAGAAAAAGTTACGAATAGTGGAGAATCTTAATTTATAGATTTGTTGTTGCTTTGTGTATGCATGCATATTATGGTGAATCAGAGTCCAGATGGTGATATAATCGATTGTGTTCGTGTATCACATCAACCGGCTTTTGATCATCCGTTTCTCAAAAATCATACCATTAAGGTTTGATTCGGTTTCCCTTTCTCCTTGTGCATTTATGTGTAAGCAGACGTTTATGTTAATGTTTTTTTTTTCACGAACGATTATAGATGAGGCCGAATTATCAACCAAACTGGATAAATAATAATAATAATGACATTAAAGTGTCATCTATGATGAATCCTTCAAAAGATGGTGAATTATCATCAGAAAAGGAAACAATGACTCAGTTGTGGAACTCATATGGGAAATGCCCGAAAGGGACAATCCCCGTTAGGAGAACGAAGAAAGAGGATGTACTAAGAGCGAGTTCTGTCAAACGTTATGGGAAGAAGAGTTCTTCTACTTTTGCTCAACTAAACTCCGTTGATCCCGACCTCATCAATCAAAACGGCCATCAGGTAAGCCGGTTCAATCCTTACGTGTCGAATCCTAAAATATAATCAAATTTTTGAAAATTGGTCTGAAATGGCAGAAGTGAAAATTGGCCTGAAATGGCAAAAATGAACAAACCACAGGGACGAAAATGGCAGTTAACTCTATAATATATTTGATTACAACTTTACAACAACATTTGCCACTATAATCAAATGTTGTTGGTTGGGATTATTATTTTTAGCACGCGATTGCATATGCTCAAGGGGAGTTTTATGGAGCGAAAGCAACGATGAATGTATGGAACCCGAAGATTCACCAATCTAACGAATTTAGTTTGTCGCAAATTTGGTTATTAGGAGGCTCTTTCGCTTCAGATCTCAATAGCATTGAAGCTGGTTGGCAGGCGAGTCAACGTCCCACAAATTAAAACTACTAAATGATTAACCACGCTACATATTTCAAGTTTTTAACATAGTTGTTGCAACAACAGGTGAGTCCAGATTTGTATGGAGATAATAACACAAGGCTCTTCATCTACTGGACTGTAAGTTTATATAAAATAGTTCAAACATGTTTTGATCATATTGTAAATGTTAAACTCGATTGTTGCGATTTTAACCGGATATACAAGTCACATAGGATTCTAGTTGAAAAAAATATTTAATGATTTTAGAATATTTTGGACAGAGTGATGCATATCAAGCAACAGGGTGTTACAATCTTCTGTGCTCAGGGTTTATTCAAACCAACAATGAGATTGCATTGGGAGGCAGCATATCTCCTATTTCACAATTTGATGGTTCTCAATATGATATAACTATACTTATTTGGAAGGTAAATTCCTCATCATTTGGCTTATAGTATTTAAAATATATCATCATGGTGTATTAAAGTTTGATGAAAATGGTAATTTTGTATTTGAGTTATTTTAAATGTTGTTTTAAAAGGATGTTTGCAGTGAGAATCTCTGGCATTTGTTCCTCTTGTCAGGAATTTTTGTCTTAATAAATGTTTTTTTTATAAGTTTATGATTCTAATGAGAGAGAAATTGTACAAGACAAAGATGTTATGTGTACAACTATTGAGGCACAAGGTGCAACTGTAGGCAGTGGCGAATCTAGATTTTTTTTGACGGGGGGGTACAAATTGGTTGAGTCAAAAAAAGGCGGGTCAATACAAATTGGGTCAAAATTAGTCGGGTAAAACCAAATCAGACTTATCCAGGTAATGATTTTGTAAAACTATTTATACTTATTTATATAAGAATAGGATAAATTTTACTTGAAAATAGTTATTTTCTTTTCAAAAAATTGTTTAGTTCCAGTTCAAATTTGTACTTCTTAACTTATACCATCATCTTTGTTTAATGAAATAAACGAACATCTCGTCGAATTGTTCACGAAGGAACCAACATTCAGTCCCCTTATAAAGCGTTGTAACCGGGAAGTTTGATTTTTTTTTTACAACTTTATAGGATCCGGATGAAGGAAACTGGTGGATGCAATTTGGGAACGGAAAAGTGTTAGGATACTGGCCAGCCACACTCTTTTCGTACTTAACCGAGAGTGCATCATTGATAGAGTGGGGTGGCGAGGTGGTGAACACAGCCTCAGACGGGCAACACACGACTACCCAAATGGGCAGCGGTCAGTTCCCACAAGAAGGATTTAGTAAAGCAAGTTATTTCAGAAATATTCAAATAGTGGATGAATCCAACAGTTTAAGGGATCCTAAAGACCTTAACACCTTCTCTGAGCAACCCAATTGCTATGATGTTAAAACGGACAGCAATGGTAAGTGGGGTAGCCACTTTTACTATGGAGGACCGGGCCGAAACCCAAACTGCCCGTAAACACAATGGAAATGAAATGTTTTTATGTTTGTAATTCATGGGCAACTTAGCACAAATATTAGTCAATATGATACGATTTAATTTCATTTACAAAACTATATATTGATAATGTTGATCAAATTTTGGCAAAAATTCTAGACCACACCACTAACTACAGTTTTAGGGAATAGCAAATCAAACCTGCTAGATACACAATTATACAAGACTTCTCATTTGCTACACCTTAGAACCTGGTGGTTCAAGGGGCCGGTGCCCCCTGGCGGGGGTCTAAGAAGAAAAGCCATTGGAACTTGCTTTGGATTTGCATGTCGATGAAAAGTTGCATGAAATGTTCATCAGTTATTACTAATAATATGAGACCCGAGTCTATTCATTCACAACAATTTCATGTTTTCTTCATATAATAAATAATATCGGCGGTCACAAAAAACTAAAAGTAATAGTAGCTCGTTGACTTTTTACATAAGTCAAAACCAAATAGAAATAAATACAACATAAACAAACACACCCTTGTTCCAACCCTCACCACCAATAAAAAAACCAAAACCTTCTAAAGTAGTCTTAAATCTTCTTTACTTCATTGCTATAAAGAATGAGTGTATAATAGTATCTATAAGTAACTATAAAAAGTTTCATGACTTTGTCTTCCTAAGTTTCATACTTTTGTCTTCCTTCTTTCATTCATTCAATGCCTATTCGATACAAAAGGATGGCCATGCGTTCTGCAAATGTGTCGCGCATTCTGCAAAAAAGAAATAAAGAAAAGTAACTACTATGATATCTTGTTGAAATAAAGTACAATCAATCTCAAAGTTGAAGTGAAAAGGATGTATATTTTGACTATTTAAGTCAAACATGCTACTTTCAAATTCAAATTTTCGTAGCCATTCATTTCCGTCTGACATCAAGGATTTCTTTATGTAGTAGGTTGTCCCGACGAGTAGTTCAAGAAGACGTTTGAAAGTACCAAACTTTTATCAGTTGAATAAATTTATGAATATGAACGTTGTTAAAAAATCAAACTTACACCACGTTATTTCGTTTTCGTCATTGGCAAAGAGTCTCACTGGTTCCCCCTGAAAACAAAATAGTTGAAACATAAGCAATGTTCGCGAGAATGTTATACCATTAACAAGTATGCAAATATCCCCATTGGCTCGTTTAAACTAAAACTAAAACCAAAATCTTAATATATATATAAACCATAACCCAAATTTTAATATATACAGATTATAAATTCTATGGTTTATAACTTTCGCACGGTGTGTATTAAAAATATTATTATTTGTTTTTATTTATATTAATGTGCAAAAAACATAAAGTTTAAAAATTACGAGCTGGCTCGAGCTTTTTACTAGCCAAGTTTGAGCTCAACATTTCAGCTTGTTAAGATAAACGAGCCGAGCCAGCTCGACTCAGTTTGTAAACGGGCCGAGCCCGAGCCCTACCTGACTCGGCTCGGCTCGTTTACAACTCTACAATATTGTACCATATCGTATCATAGATCCTTCCGAGCTAAAAGAAATACAAGATTTAAATTTTAAGTTTGATATACAAGATTTAAATTTTAGGATTGATTAGGAACAAAATGAAGTGATAATAATAACAAAAGTCATTGTAAACAATGAATAGAAGATTTTTACAAAGTACCTGTCGATTTTGGTCATCCATGGGTATGCACTCGACAGCGATAAATTTATCGACATCATCGGCTGTAACTACATATTCTGGATTTGTGGCTCCTGTGACGTACAAAATATTACGGATCAAGAACACAGCTATCATTCATGGCATTTTAAACACAAAAGATTCCATTTGGGAAAGGACATTTTGCCACAACTCGTAAACAGACCAAAGGTAGCAAAATGGGCGGGTTGGGTAACGGGTCAAAACCAGAATAAGTTTTGGCATAGATGAGATTTTAAATACTTACCCTCGATGTACTCCGCAGTGCCATCTTGATAGTAACGAACCCACTGACATAGAAGCAAACGGATACATGAAATATCAATCTTTGCATAATGTAAAGGTTTAATAAATATCGTAATTGCATCTAGAAGCTTCTGTACCTTAAACATGCATAGTGAAGTCCCACGCACGGGAAACCCGCAACCTAAAAGTTTACCTCCGGGTTTTGCGTCTCCAATTATTTGAAAGTTCTCTATTCCCGGGCCATCTTCTAGTTTAAAATATTACATGTTAGCATATATAACAGGTGGGTTGAGTAATGGATAAAAAAACAAGCTATTCTTTAATGCAGGCTGACCCGTCCATATTTCCTTGAAATTTTTAAATAATAATTAAATAAGATTATAAGAACTATATAGTTAAAAGAGTAAAATGTCATTTTCGTCCCTGAAATTTGGCTAGTTTTGCGACTTTCGTCCAAAGGTTTGTTTTCCGCGTCTAGATCCAAAAGGTTTGAAATCTTGCCTTTTTCATCCGGCTTGTTAACTCCAGCCATTTTTCTCCATTAAGTCAGGGGTATTTTCGTCTTTTTTTAAACTTAAAGGACAATTCGGTCTTTTTCACTTTATGTACAAGCATTTAGCATAATTTACAAGCAGTCAAAATACCCTTACTAAATAAATAACTAAAAATAATACAGGTAAAAAGAGGAAAATACTCCTGACTTAACGGAGAAAATGGATGGAGTTAATGAGCCGGATGAAAATGGCAAGATTTCAAACCTTTTGGATCCAGATGCGGAAAAACAAACCTTTGGACGAAAGTCGCAAAACTGGCCAAACCTCAGGGACGAAAATGGCATTTTACTCTAGTTAAAATAATGAACTAATTTTTTTTAACAAAACTATTTAGGAGGTTATAAGCCTTTAAGAACATGTTTGGCGACTTTTCACTTCTGAGGTTTTAAGGTTTCTAAATTTACATTTGACACAAACTAAAATACCAAATTTTAAGTAAACATGTTGAAATTGCCACCTTTACTCATAATACTTATGGGACTTATAAATAACTTCTAATAATTACGTTTGTTACCTTCTAAAGCATAAGAACCATCCCCATCACTGACGGGCGGTGCTTGAGTGTAATTATCACCGGCCTGGTCTTGAAATCTGTTGTTCACCCTATTGTAGTCATAAGCACGCTCCGCGTTCTGACTGACCAAAAAAGTAACGAAATTCAGTAATTATTTACATGACTAACATAACAAAATTTATGTAATAAAGAAAGTAAGAAATCGATGGTAAATTTGAGATCAGTATGCCATTGCCAACCTTACAAGACTTGATTGAAACCGGGCACGTGGATCATTATCCAGCGAATGACTCATTTGACCGTTGAGCATCAAGTTAGTCCTTTCTTTATGGTTGCTTTCAGGTGCTAATTTGGAAACCTCATAATTTGGTTCCAATCGCCTGCCACCTGTCGAATTGTTATTGGGTGATGGTGAAAACCAATGTTGGCCCTGAATTTTAAAAATAAGGCAAACATGAGATAGCTGATGACAATATAAGCGACATAAGTTTCTACACGAATCTATAAAAAATACATACAAACATACCCAGTAAAGACCCACCCATAGGTAGGGTTTGGCTAGGGTGAGACGGAGGTGAACCTTACCTCTACCTAGAGGATAGAGAGGTTGCAACCAGCTCAAGAAAACTTATAAAATCAAATAATAAACACACAAAATAACTAAATAAAAAAGGAATATTGGATTTAAATAACCCCAACTTTCACCCTTTGGCCGATAGTACTCCCAACTTACGAATTGTGCTACGCCACTCGCAACTTTCAACTTATACCATGTCACTAAACAAGTGCCACATCAGATGCCACGTCATCAAAAATACCATGTCACCAAATAAGATGCCACGTCATTAAAAAATGCCACGTCACTCAGTACACAAGTGCCACATCAGCAAAAAAAAAACTAACTGGGTTAGGTTCAGTTAGTTTGGGAGTGTCAAAGGAAAATAAGTTGAAAGTTGGGAGTGGCGTGGTACAATCGTAAGTTGGGAGTGCTATCGGTCAAATGGTGAAAGTTGAGGTTACTTAAATCCAATAACCCTATAAATAAAGATACAAATAAATATATTAATAACTAGAATATAAAATAAAATAAACTAAGTAATTATAAAAATTAGAAATACAAAAATAATAAAAATGATTGCCCAAAAATAAGTTTGAAAATTTGGATAAAGATTACAAAATCAGAGATGAGGAATTAAAACAATACAAACATAGTTAAGATAGTGATCATACTTGGGATGCACTGATCTTCTGCTGCATTTGGTCATGTAAATGCTGCAAGAAAGATGTTTGATCTAAGAATTAAAACAATATAAACATTGCTAAGATGCAGATAAACATCACATATATCAATATATGTCTTCTAACAATGCATATAAAAGCTTAGTTATAAATATAAAGGGTCGAGTTATTAAACAGGTACAAAGTCGCCCAAAGAGTATCCACATTCTTAAAACTTGCATTATATGGATTAGATTATTATCTTGATAGCAGAGGTATTTTATAATAATAATAATAATAATAATAATAATAATACCTAAATACATTAATCATATAGAAATTAAGAAAAATGATAAAACAGTGTTGGTGGGGCAACCCAACTCGACCGATCTGTATGTGTGCGTAAGAGTGTGCACACGCGCGTTGCGCATGTGTTAATGCGAACGAGTGTGCGTGGGCATGGGCATGGGCAAATAGGTAATGTTATACCTTTATGCTATCTGATAGAGCTGCAGCATTTGTCACGAGAGGCAAAATGCCGTATTCAGCCAATAGCCCAACCAAGGATGATACGAAGATATATCTCTCATCTTCAGCAACCTGCGGCATTACTACGTGTCAAAAAGCTAACTGATATTAAAAAGAAAATGAAAGTAAATACGGAGCATAATTATATATACAAAAAATGTAATAAATACCAAACCTGAAGGCTACAGAAGGAAAATGTATAACGCAATCCGAAACTTACCTTCAAGTCTTGGGTTAATTTCATATTTATTTCAAGAATTTCTTTTCTATGAGCCAGTTCATTGGCAGCAGACACAATGACTTCATTTTGCTTCTCATCGAGAGCCTGTCACCGAATAAAAAATTCCACATAATAAAAAGTAACGCATGCCCAAAGGTGGCAAGATGGGCAGGTTGGGTAACGGGTCAAAATGGGTCCGGGTTTAAACGGGCTGCTATTAGTATGATTAACCTGGCTGGATTACATTAGACTGACCCGTAAACACATTCTTGTCCAAATTTATTTTAAATAATAAATGATCGATGACCTAATTGTGATTAAAAACATTGTTAAATAAAAATTTAAGATTAAAGATAAACATAAGGAAATACCAGCCAAAAGATAAGCTTGTAATTTAAAAAAAAAAACAAGAAGAAAAAAATGGGACAAACCGATCGTAGCTCAGAAAATTTATTTTCCAATGTACATTTTTCATTCCACAATTTCCGTTCCTGATATCATCACCAAATCCAAAGTTGTAAAACACTCATATCTATGCATGAGAGTTGAGACCAAATAAGAAATATACCAAAGGAAAAAAAAAGAGTAGGACAACACATACGTTGACACTTGCAAAAGTAATTTGTTCTCTAAGATTCCGGATTTCCTCCTTTTGAGCTTTCACACGTGCAAGTCGTTCCTGTGAAAATACATATTAGAGAAGATATAAGAGTAACAGAGCTAGCACTTTCAATCCACTTACATATGAATTAGTTGATCCGGGTGTGTTTTATCTCAAACAGGACAAAAAACAAAAAAAAAAATAGCTTCACACAAATTGTTTTTTTTAGGAAAATTGGATTTTAATAATCACAACTTTAACATATTGGCCGACAACAGTCCCAACAAAAGAAATGTTTTGTGACAATTCCAACTTTTAACCTGTATTCCCTCAACGATCCCACATTAACTAAAAGTTAATCCAATTAGTTTCTGTTGACGTGGACTGCCACATAAGCAGTCCACCACGTCATCAAAACTTTGACTTTTTTGCCACGTAAACAGTCCACATCAGCAAAAACTAACTGGGTTAACCTTTCGTTAGTATGGGATCGCTAAGGGAAAATAGGTTAAAAGTTGGGACTGTCACAAAACATTTATTTAGTTAGGACTGTTGCCGGCCAATATGTCAAAGTTGTAATTACTAAAATCCATTTTTTCTTTTCTATTTATGTGATCATGAAAACCCGTTAGGGAAAACTCATGGCCCCACCACTACCTTGCTGACCAGTGGGTTGACGTAAACCGCAGCATACGCTGGGCAGGTGACCTTCCAAATAATAGTATTTTTAATTATAGCCTCTTATACCATTTAATTAAAAAAAGTTGAGATTAGTAGATTACTGCCAAAATAACATAATTTTTGTAATCATATTTAGCACACTATGTATTTACAAAAAAATAAAAAATTTTGGACAAATTTGGCCCTTTGTGACGGGTAGAAACAAAGTATTCATTTCGACACAATACTAAACCTCGTTTCGCGCCATATTCCCTCCGTTAACGAGTAACACTAGTTCTTTACCGCAAAATGGATAAGTTCCTGTAGCATACCTGTTCCTCTGAAGAATATTCAGTATTATCATTCACTGTGTGCGAATCATGCCTGTAAAAAGAGCGGTGATTACACATTAAGTATCCTTTACAAAGTCAACGACAAGGATAAGATTATAAGAATATACTTTAGTTATGTTATGATTACCGTCTTGTAGAACTAGAGGCTTGTGTCTGATTACCATTGGCGTTGTTGTTATGCATCAAGATTCTATCAGATGACATTGCATTGAGATTTCAAGTCCTACTCTAAGATGAACAATCAACCAACGACTAATAATCTTAATATTCCAACAATATGCAACCGCCATTTTTATATAATAAATAAAAAACACAATAGGTGAACATGTGATCAATTGGTTGTTTGGGCTGTATCTGTACTTTTAGTTATATTAGCATGTATTCGTAGGTCCCGTTTATATGGTGACAAGAAACGAGGATCTACGCGCAGGCCTCAAATGTATGGATCAACGACAAATAGCACCCGCAAACGGGTAGAAAAATGCGATTTTGGACATATTACATCTAAGATATCGCGTTACGTAATAACAGGTCGACTATATATATATATTGTAAATCATATTCCGTATCATAAGTCAAACGATAGGAAACTACATTCTCTTAGTAATATCTAACGCTTTTCATGCAATATAGCCGCTTGCTTCTTACTAAAAACAATCATAACCGAAAAAAAAATCTCACCATTCTTAATGGCAACATAACATGTTATGACTACTCATCAAACTGTTGCAAATTAGTACAATCACTAACTATGAAGCCAAACAAAAAGGCATCAAAACATTCACCAAAAAGTCAACTTAATCAAAATTCCACCACAAAAGGATTCAAGATTCCAAGCTAAAAACTCCTTTTTTAGTAAAAAGTCAACTCATAATCAATATTCAACAGACAACACACAGTTAAACAGAGTCATAAATAACCAGACCAATATCACATTTCTAAACTTTCATGCTCAATTAGTCAAATGTCAAAACTATGACTTTTCAACTAATTTGTTACAAATTTAATAAACCTAACACAATTCGACACAAAAATATGAACAAATTTTCCATCTTTGACATGAATAAGCACAAATCATACAAGAAAAATGCCACCCACTAAAATTTTCAGGTAAAAAACACACCCAAAGAAAAAAGATTCAAAATAATCAGTCAAATCTTGAAAAACAAATAAAACACTATACAATTCAAGATTACAAAAATACAAGTCAAGAACAGGGTTTGATTACCTGGGTATTTGTCTTGAAAAACCCAATGGGGGAATGAAAATCTATCGATAATTGAACGATAGATATTGAAAATTCAGAGACTTTTTGGGTCAAGATTTTGCAAACTTTTTTGTTTGGGGGTTGGAGTTTAAGAGGGGGATGAACAAAGAAAGTCAGTAATGGGAACAAGGACAGAAACAGGAAAGACTAAAAGAGAGATGTGCATTAAATTCTATTTGGATTTTATTTTTTATTTTTGACATTCTAGTGTGTTTTTATTTGGATCATGATATTCACACACTCATTCCTTATTTTCACACCTCTTAGAGTGTCGCATTTTGATCAAAGCGCGGCGTTTAGGGTTGCTTTTCAGACAAAAGTTGATGTGACAGTGGTACGAGGCCAGATTCTGTACCCTAAAGCATGGAGTTTAGGGTTTTTTCTGCAAACAAAACATGATGTGACAGTGATACGAGGTTTTATTCTTTACGAGGTTGCAGAGAGTGTCATGCGTTTACCCTAAATGCCGCGCTTTGGCCAAAGGGCGGCGCTTCAACCCCAATTTCTGATGCATTTAAGAGGCAGACCATGCATTCTGTTTACGTTTTCAAAAAAGAGAGGTTATATTCCATGGTGTTTTTTTTTAACTGTGAAAATTCTGTTGAGTATAGCATTTTTTCAGTGATTACGATGTCGTGGCTTAACAACTACCTTTTCGGTGAATACTCTGAGGAGTCCGTTGTTCCAGATTCTTACGAGGGAACCGCTATTTCTGCCTGGTACGATAAACCGATCCCTTCCAACACGAGGGAAGAGGAGGTTGTATCTGGCATTCGTTATCGTGAAAATACAGTGCAGCTGGACTTGAATATCCATGTGGACGACTCGTATGCACAACACGTCTATTCGGATTACGGATACGGGGGTGAACCATATCCTCAGGCTGAATATTCGTACGGTCAACCAAACTATCCCGACCACGGTTACGGTGCTGAGCAGAGCTATGTACAGCAAGACTATCCCGACCACGGTTACGGTGGTGAGCGGAGCTATGTACAGCAAGACTATCCCGACCAGGGAGAGGGTGGTGAGCAGGATGAGGAATGCTCTTACCCAATTACATTTTCTTTTGATACAAACCGGACCTTTTCGTCATGTGATAACTTGGTGGATTATGTACAGAAGACGAGAAAGGACAATGGCTACGTCATTGTGATTAAAAGGTCGAATAAAAGAGGAAGTAATTTCAAGGTTTGGTTTCAATGCAGTCTTGGTGGGGAGTACAAGAGTGTAGCTACAATGAGGAAAAAAGGTAGCAAGAAAACAGGTTGCCCGTTTGAGTTGATAGGGTTTACGGAAGCAAAGGGAAGTGTTTGCAAGATAGAGGTGACGAACGCAAGGCACAACCACACTCCTATTGAAAACTTGGAGGGTCACGCATATGCAAGAAGTCTTTCTTCAGAGGATAAAAGACTGATTGAGCAGCTGGCAGAGCAAGATATTCCAAATCGTAGCATCTGGCGTATGTTGACGAAAAAGAACCCGGATAAAAAGATTATTCCGAAAGATGTACACATTGTTGTTCAGAAGATCAATGCCGGAAAGAGGGTCGGAGAATCTCCAATGCAACAACTCGAAAACCTTCTTGTCAAAAAAGATTTCACTTATTACATGCGTGAAAATGAGACCACGAACGCAGTTGAAGATATCTTCTTTGTCCACAAACTTTCATTTACTATGTGGTGTGCGTTCCCGCATGTGCTCATGATTAACGCCACCTACAAAACAAACGTGTACAATCTTTCGTTTATGCAGGTCGTAGGTATAACTTCGACAAACCAATCATTTTCAGTTGCTCATGCGTTAATTTATGCAAAGAAGGCAGAAAACTACATATGGGTGTTGGAGAGGATCAAGTCTATGTTGGTGGACTGTATGGAGTCGCGTGTCATCATAATAGACAAGGACTTGGCGCTAATGAACGCATGCGAACAAGTTTTCCTAAAAGCGAACAAGTATCTTTGTCGGTTCCATATTCATTAAAATATCAATAAGAACAGCAAGGAGAAATTCACTAAGAAGGAGTGGAAAGAATTTCTTCGTTCGTTTTCGACATTGTATGAGTCTTCCCCAGAGGAAATATGTCACGGCCCCCGACCCGGTTTGACCCGTTTCAGGAGCCGCGGGACAGAAATCCCGTGGTATTTAATTAATTGAGTTTAACAACGGAAGTTTATTATCAGGATCTTTTTAAAACTGAAATATTTCCCGATTATTTTATTTCACAACTCGGGATAAAACCCCAGTAATTTACAATCATTTGATTTCACGAAGAAATCTTTTATTTTACAAAACATGTTTCTTTATTTTATTCCGAGCCACTTCCTTAAGCTTGTAGTGCTTCACAACACTTTTCCTGGATCATAACAGATCACCTGAAACATGTTTGAAAAAGGTTTTGTCAGCGGGAAATACTGAGTGAATCATTCTATTTACATAAATTGATGCATAGTTATTAATTACAGTATAAGAGCGATTACAATGGCTTCTATCATATTTTTATCTGGCGCTGTGTCACAATGGTGACGATGGTCATAACACTATTAGGTCAATGAACCTAAATAGTGATGATTATCCCTAGTAGGTAAATGAACCTAACTGGGAGAAAATTAGTAATGTGCACAATACCCCACTAGCCAGTGATTCAAGATATCCACGACTTAGTCCCTGTAATTATAACTTTTGAAAATAATTTGAGGTATTGTAAAATAGTTGATAAAAAGAGAATGACTCACATTGCAGATTTAATTTTGAGCAGAGTCCAGCCTACTGATTAGCCTTTTAACCTAAATTAATAACTGGCACACAATTCGGTCAGTAACTTAATACAGCATTTACGATAACTCACGAGATCAAACCCTCACATCGAATGACAAAGTGCGATACTTAAACATCCATCGAATTAACGACGAATGACAAAGCATAAACCCTATTGTGGGCAGCACTTAAACATCCATTGGATAGTTTAATCGATCGGACATTGAATCGTAGCAGCGATCGAGTTATTACCCTGTATTGTGGCGTCGATTAGTGATCCGTGTGTGTTAATTGTGGTAAACAGAACGTAATTCAGTGCCTAAAACGAATTTCTTCGTCGAACGTACGCAGAATATCAAGTGCCAATGTCTGCTATTTATAGCCGAAATTTTGTCAGGCTTACGGACCGTAAGACTTATCCCTTACGGTCCGTAAGGGACACCTAATGTTCATAGGGTTGCCACGTGTGGGACTAGGCCTGCTGAGTTGACAGATTCGCAAATTTCAATTTTGACAACGAGATTTGAAGATAATCGTGACTAGGGTTTACCCCCCTGAGTTTTAGGGGCCCTGATCCTGATTCTGATTGTTCTGAAAATTTTAGGGTTTGCGCAGAATCACTTGGGTATCTCAATTAGGGTTTTCTATTGGACAAATTAAATTAATAAATATGACTTTTGATGAGAGTTGTTACATTCTCCTCACCTTAATAAAAATCTCGTCCTCGAGATTTACTGGAATAATTGAGGATACTTTCGCTTCTTTTCTGATTCCAGTTCCCAAGTGTATTAGGGTCCTATCTTTGAATCCCACTTTACTTGAACTAACACTAATCGTTTGTGTATTGAGAAATTTGATCTTTCTATCTTCGATCTGAAGAGGTTTCTCTACAAATTTTAATTTTTCGTTTACCTTTATATCTTGGAAAGGTACTACCAAAGATTCGTCTGATAGACATTTCTTGAGATTAGATACATGAAATACATCATGTACTCTAGCTAACTCTCCTGGTAGTTGTAAACGATAAGCAACTGGTCCTATACGTTGGATCACTGGAAATGGTCCTACATACCTTGGACTTAACTTTCCTTTCTTACCGAATCTAACAACTCCTTTCCAAGGAGATACTTTTAATAGCATTTTGTCTCCAACTTGAAACTCCAACGACTTTCGTCTATTATCTGTATAACTCTTCTGGCGATCTCTAGCCATCTTCAGCCTTTCCTTCGTGATACTGAATATCACAGTCGTAGTTACTTAGGATTTTCATCCATCTCCTTTGCCTCATGTTTAATTCTTTTTGCCCAAATATATATCTTAAATTCTTATGATCCGTATAGACAGTAAACTTACTTCCATACAGATAATGTCTCCAAATCTTAAGGGAAAAATTATGGCTCCTAATTCTAAGTCATGAGTGGTATAGTTTTCTTCGTGCTTTTTCAATTGCCTTGATGCATACGCAATTACCCTTTTTGCGTTGCTTTAACACACATCCAAATCCTAGTTTTGAAACATCACAATATACTTTAAAATCTTCTGTTCCTTCTGGTAAGGCTAGGATTGAGGCATTTGTTAATTTATACTTTAAGATCTTAAAGGCTTCTTCTTGTTTAGGTCCCCATTCAA
Source organism: Helianthus tuberosus (assembly GCA_030545235.1). NCBI lineage: Eukaryota > Viridiplantae > Streptophyta > Magnoliopsida > Asterales > Asteraceae > Helianthus > Helianthus tuberosus. The sequence continues at coordinate 128,032 of JARYGA010059761.1, read as the reverse complement.
ACTTAACTGTTTTATAGGTTAGCTTAGTTAATGGTATAGCTATCTTGGAAAAATCCTTAATAAACCGTCTATATTATCCAGCTAAACCTACAAAACTCCAAATTTTTCATTGCTGATTGCAGAACCTTCCAATTGGTAATTGCCTCTATCTTAGCAGGATCTACATGAATCCCCTCGTGATTCACCATGTGTCCTAAGAATTGCACTTCCTTTAGCCAAAATTCACACTTCGAAAATTTGGCGTAAAGCTTTTCTTTTCTTAACAAATTTAAGAGTGCATGCAAGTGCTGACAATGTTCGTCCTGACTTTTTGAATAAATAAGTATATCGTCTATGAAGACAATTACAAATTTATCCAAATACGGTTTACATATCCTATTCATCATGTCCATGAATGCTGCAGGTGCATTCGTTAACCCAAAGGGCATGACTATAAACTCGTAATGACCATACCTAGTCCTGAAAGCAGTTTTAGGTATGTCTCCCTCTTGTACCGGAACGTAAGTTGTTTTTAGAAAAATATCTATCCCCTTGGAATTGATCGAATAGATCATCAATTCTAGGTAATAGGTATCGATTCTTAATTGTAACCTTATTCAATTCCCTATAATCAATACGCATTCTCATCGAACCATCCTTTTTCTTAACAAACAACACTGGTGCCCCCACGGGGATAAACTAGGTTGTATGAAACCTTTACTTAATAATTCATTTAATTGCTTTTTCAGTGTTAATATTTCTGTGGGTGCTAACCGATAAGGTGCCTTGGCTATCGGTATAGTTCCTGGAATTAGATGAATCCTAAATTCTACCTCCCTATCTGGTGGTAACCCTGGTAACTCTTCTGGGAATACATCTGGGTATTCTGAAACTACAGAAATTTCCTTAAGTTCTTTATCTTTAGTATTAATGATTACTGAAATCATATATAATATTCATTGCTTTCGTTCATATTTAGCAACTTTCATTACTGATATGAACTTTATGGGTTTACATGGCTTATCTCCTGTAATCATTATTACTTCTCCAGTGGGTGCACAATTTTCTATGGAATTCTTATCACAGATAATTCGAGCATGGTTGTTTACTAACCAATCCATTCCTAACACAACATCAAATTCAACTAATTTCATAAATAATGGGGTTGCAGAAAATTTATGACTTAAAAGTTCTATTTCTACTTTTTGCAAACCTTATTTATTTTAACTGAATTCCCATCTGCCGTTTCTACTGTAGAAATTTGCCTAATACTGGTCAAAGGTAAGTTAAGAGTTTGGCAGAATGAAATATTTATAAAACTTTGGTTTGCACCAGAGTCAAATAAAACGTTGTGAACTAAGAACGTACGAGCTATCACATCTGGAATGATCTCTGCTTCCTGAGCAGTCAGTTGAAAGGCTCTTACATTCCTTTTTGCTCCTTCTGCAGGTTTGGCTTTATTGTCAGATGGTTTGTTCAGTTTTGGACAATCTGGCCTAAGATGTCCAGCTTCTCCACAGTTGTAGCAGACTGAAAATTTCTTCCTCCTGCAGTTTTCTTCTTGATGCCCCGGAATTTTGCAAAAATTGCAATATCCTTTGCATCTTCCAAAATGATTCCTTTTGCAAGAATTGCAAAATGGGCTAGTGGAAGATTGCCCATTCCCTCCTTTCTTGAAATTATTATGGTTACCCGGACGGAATCCTTGGGTAATCTTTTGGGCTACTTCCTTCCTTCTATTTTCTTCTCTTGTCCGTACTAGTTCGTCAGTCAGAGTATTGGCTAAATCCACCGCATCATCAATCGTGCGAGGTTTCGCAGCCTTGACGATATTACGGATTTCGGTAATCAATCCCCAAATAAAACGAGAAATAAGTACCGGCTCTGGCGAAGCCAGGGTTGGTACTACTCGAGCATACTCGAAGAATGTCGAAGTATACCCTCGACAATCTACATCCACCATCCGGTGGGTTAGAAACTTATTTGTCATTTGTTCTTTTTCATACTCGGGACAGAATTTTCTTTCTACAAAGCTCTTAAATTCTTCCAAGTTCATAGCATACGCCATCCTTCTTCCTTTTGCTTGTAACACTGTATTCCACCATTCTAGCGTCCCTTCTTTGAAAAGGTTTGACGCGTACATGACCTGATCATCCTGAGCACATTTAGTTATGGCAATTACTGCCTCGGTTTTCTCTAACCAACGCAGTGCCGCAGTAGCTCCTTCATTGCCTGCAAACCCAGTGGGTTTACAAGCAAGAAATTCTTTGTAAGTGCAACCCGACGTTGCAGCTTTCATTTTCTTAGGGGGAGGAGCTTGCCATGGTTCATTCTCATGATTAGTACGATTATTGCCTCCGTTTACGCTATTACTGAAGTTATCTTCAGAAATATGTTTGCTAGGAACGATTTGTTGCGGTTCGATTGGATTTTTAACAGCAGCAACGATTGCTGGAATAGCGTTGGCTATCCCTTGAGCAACGATATTTTCTATATCCTGCCTAGTCATATATTGATCCCCCGGTTGTTGCTCAGATTGATTAACCTCATTAACTAGTTCATTATTAGCGTTTTCCATCTGATAATTAATTTTATTAGTATCAAATAAATAAAGATTACACACAAAATCATCATACCAATTTCACAATACACATATAGCCAAAACTATTGATTTCTCAATTCCCATTTTTATATTTTATAGTATGCATCAATACACACTATTATCTTACAAAGTTTTATTTGTAGTTATTTTACAGACTGATTTTTACTATTACTATTACACAACCACAGTTCCATAAATCCCCTATCCTTTGTCAGATGATATTCTAGTAACGGCGTTCCCTCTCATCATATTTCCAGGAGATCTGTCCCCCAATCTCTTGGATCCTATTCCCAACATCCATTAGTTCTTTGTCAAAGTGGTGGAGTTCAGCCATATTCTCGTTACTCATTGGTGGATTTAGTAAAGGTTCTGGATCGAACTGAGGAAAAAGCTTATAGGGATTGTTTTGGAACTGTATTTCATTAGTCAACCATTCGTCTATTTGTGAGTGGATTGAAGGGTTTGGAATAGCTGGTTCTAAGTTCATTGGTAGTTGTGTTTCAAGAGAGTGAATAAAAACATTTTCATTAACAGGCTTAATAGTATTATAGCTTGTCAATATAAAATCTAGCTCTTCCTGAGATGGTAACCCCTCAATTTGCCTAGAGCTTTCCCCAATTTCCATTTTCTTAGGCTTGGGCTTCTCGAGAGGTAAAGCATTGAATTCTATAGGTTCTTCTATGTCTGGTATATACCTATTGAAATCTCTGGAAATCTCTATTCTTACCGGATAGAGATTTAAATTCTGAAGGGCGTCAGACAAGTCACTCATGCTGTTTAGCAAAATACACACCATTACTAATTATAAATTTTTTTTATAGAAAACCTTTAAATATTATTCCAGACTGTGTAACTACAAAACAACTGAAAATTAAAACACACTAGGTTTTATTTGTAAATTTATTTATTTACTGAATAAGGTTTCTAGACTGTAGATAATAAAGATGCTAAAACTTGGGTCAAATTATTTAAGGATTTGCATTAATTGCTACATTGGTTAGCATATAAAGATCTGCCCATACTGTACACAATTAGTCAGATAATAAAACACATAATCACAAAATAGCAATTAATAAAAATTAAGTATTTTCTAAATACTTAATTGGCTTAAATCAGTGGCTCGATCAGTGGTTCTGATACCACCTTTTTCTGTCACGGCCCCCGACCCGGTTTGACCCGTTTCAGGAGCCGCGGGACAGAAATTCCGTGGTATTTAATTAATTGAGTTTAACAGCGGAAGTTTATTATCAGGATATTTTAAAAACTGAAATATTTCCCGATTATTTTATTTCACAACTCGGGATAAAACCCCGGTAATTTACAATCATTTGATTTCACGAAGAAATCTTTTATTTTACAAAACATGTTTCTTTATTTTATTCTGAGCCACTTCCTTAAGCTTGTAGTGCTTCACAACACTTTTCCTGGATCATAACAGATCACCTGAAACATGTTTGAAAAAGGTTTTGTCAGCGGGAAATACTGAGTGAATCATTCTATTTACATAAATTGATGCATAGTTATTAATTACAGTATAAGAGCGATTACAATGGCTTCTATCTTATTTTTATTTGGCGCTGTGTCACAATGGTGACATGTCACAATGGTGACGATGGTCATATCACTATTAGGTCAATGAACCTAAATAGTGATGATTATCCCTAGTAGGTCAATGAACCTAACTGGGAGAAAATTAGTAATGTGCACAATACCCCACTAGCCAGTGATTCAAGATATCCACGACTTAGTCCCTGTAATTATAACTTTTGAAAATAATTTGAGGTATTGTAAAATAGTTGATAAAAAGAGAATGACTCACATTGCAGATTTAATTTTGAGCAGAGTCTAGCCTACTGATTAGCCTTTTAACCTAAATTAATAACAGGCACACAATTCGGTCAGTAACTTAATACAGCATTTACGATAACTCACGAGATCAAACCCTCACATCGAATGACAAAGTGCGATACTTAAAAAAAATCCACCGAATTAACGATGAATGACAAAGCATAAACCCTAATGTGGGCAGCACTTAAACATCCATTGGATAGTTTAATCGATCGGACATTGAATCGTAGCAGCGATCGAGTTATTACCCTGTATTGTGGCGTCGATTAGTGATCCGTGTGTGTTAGTTGTGGTAAACAGAACGTAATTCAGTGCCTAAAATGAATTTCTTCGTCGAACGTACGCAGAATATCAAGTGCCAATGTCTGCTATTTATAGCCGAAATTTTGTCAGGCTTACGGACCGTAAGACTTATCCCTTACGGTCCGTAAGGGACACCTAATGTTCATAGGGTTGCCACGTGTGGGACTAGGCCTGCTGAGTTGACAGATTCACAAATTTCAATTTTGACAACGATATTTGAAGATAATCGTGACTAGGGTTTACCCCCCTGAGTTTTAGGGGCCCTGATCCTGATTCTGATTGTTCTGAAAATTTTAGGGTTTGCGCAGAATCACTTGGGTGTCTCAATTAGGGTTTTCTATTGGACAAATTAAATTAATAAATATGACTTTTGATGTGAGTTGTTACAAAATATACATGTAGAATTTGGCAAACCTTGAAGCACCGTTGAAATAAGTTGGTCGTGGATGTGAGTATTTCTTACATAATTATTTAAATACTTTTTTACATACATACATACATACATACATACATACATACATACATACATACATACATACATACATACATACATACATACATACATACATACATACATACATACATACATACATACATACATACATACATACATACATACATACATACATACATACATACATACATACATACATACATACATACATACATACATACATACATACATACATACATACATACATACATACATACATACATACGTAGATACATACCTAACAAGTTATGGTTATATTTTTAGAGGTTTTTGAGTATATGAAGAAATCATGGTTGGATCCGTACTATGAAAAGTTTGTAGCTACATGGACTTACAAGACACTTAACTTTCACCAGACTACAACCAACAGAGTTGAGGGCATGCATGCATTGCTAAAAAGTCACCTTCCAAGTCATCGCAACACGCTGGTTAAACTTGTGGGGTTTGTTGATCATATTGTTGAGAAACAATATACGGAGATTAAAAGAGGTTTTGTAACAAGTCTTAGAAAAGTAATGAACCACCACAAGGTTCACCCCATGCTTGCAAATATACTTCAAAAGGTTTCAATATATGCTATTGAGCTTATAGCTTTCGAGCTATGACGTAAGGAAGACGGGTTGAGAACCTCCGGTGAAACTTGTGGTTGCCAGCTTTTTACTAGTTGTGGTTTCCCATGTGCTTGTCGTTTAGAATAGTTAGAAAAAAACGGTATGTTTACATATTGACTCTTGGCTATTATGATTTCACTACCTAATTTACTACCATATGTTTTCGTTCATAGGGGGGAAATTTGAATCAATTTGATAGACATGTTCTGGAAGAAGCTTGACTTCAAGCCAGCAAGGAGTAGGATAGATATCGATGTAGACGCGGAATTTTAAAAACTTAAACAACAAATCAATCCAACACCTCCTCAAGTGAAAAAAAAACTACTTAGAAATTAAAAAAAAAATCATCATGACAGGAAACAATACCAAAAAACCTCATGTTGTTCAAATGAACCCTCGTGGTCGTCCAACATTGAAGACGCAAGAACAAAGGATGGCAAAAGCTGCAAGAAAAAGCTCGTATATACCGTCCGAAGAAAGTGGGTTCGACGCCTCATACAATCTTCCTCATCACAGCGCGTACGTATCATCCCAAGACTCTCGAAGACAAAAAACAACAACCGCTTAACCTTTACCTCGATTTCCCAAATATCACGTTGGGTCCTAAGTCAGACATAGCTATCGGGAACTATAGATGTCAAATTCCAAAAGTGTTTCACCTATACATCTCAAAAATAAAGGATGTGAAACCAGATGGTTACTGTGGGTTTCGATCGATAGCTGTGGGGTTAGGACAGAAACAAACAAAGTATTTGTCTATCCGGAGACAACTTTTAATGGAGTTGCATATGAAAGAGGGTATTTGGAGGCATTCGATCCAGAAAACCTAGGACATTATGATGAGTTGTTCAACATGACAAGTTTTCAGGGAGTGGGTAGAGCATAGCCAAAAAATTATATGGCGATGCCTGAGACGGGATTTATTATTGCTCAAAGATATGGTGTGATTGTTCAGACATTGGACATTCGTGGCAGCCACGCAATTTTCCCTCTGTTGGGCGGTCCGGATGAAGCTGAGGAGCCTCATTAAGTGGTTGCGGTTGTGTTCGTCGACGGTGGACATTTCATCCACGTAAAGCTTGAAGAATCCTCTCCAATGCCTCCCCCCGAACTATCTTTGGACTTTGAAAAGAACAGAGAGTGCCGCAGCCTGGCATAACTTATACAAGGATCGAATCGACGCATATCGAAGGCTAATGTACCCACCCGTTGACCTTAATCTTTTCCCAGATGTTCAAGATATAGGTTAAGTATGTAAAATTGTAATCCTATTAAATTAGTTATAATCCAAAAGTGTTTTTGTGATTGTTATTGTTAAAAAGACGCGCTTCTATCAAGTGTCATGCCCGCCCAAATCTCACCCACACGACCCATACGGCCAAAATACACCATAATACAAACAATGGAGACATAATACGCCATAGCAAACAATCTACGCACTAATACGACACTTACAGAAAATCTAGGCAATAATACGACACTTACAGACGGTAAACGTCACGATACCGAATGTCACCGACACGGCCCGTACAACCAAATTACGCGATAGTACAGAACAATAGTGACGATAAACGTCATAATACGACATTTAATGACAAAATACATCAAATATTGATCTGGTAGGACGTGTATACATACAACACGACACGTTGGACTACAAGTGAAATCAAAATAGAATCACACGAAATCATGGAATACGGCCATACATATGACCGAACTTATCCGAAACAAGTCGTATAGACCATAAACTTCATAAAATGACTTGTAATGGCAAAATACGTCACGATACGACAAGTATAGGTGCATTTTTGAATTAAAATGATTTTTTTTAATAAAAACCCCCTAAAATACCCCACTTTGGCCAAGCGGGACGCTTTGGTTTGAACGTATAACACCAAAGCATGCAACTTTGGTTTAAACTCACCCAAACACACACACATAAGGTGCGAAATCACACAGTCGACCCTCCGAGACCTCGATTCAAGACCATTTTCATATATTCGACTTCTATAAGGTTAGATTACTAGTCCCCAATCACTTACACTTCATTAATTTCAGAAATGTTGAGTTTTGATTGCTTATTGGGTTGGGGAGTTCTGCTGGTGGGTTTTTTTTTGAAGAACAGAGGGGGCAAAGCGCCAGGCTTAGCCCAAAGTGCGGCACTTTGCCCTTTTTTTCCTTTTTAAAATACAAATTTGTTCTTAAGAATATACAATGTCGAATCCGTAACCCGCGTAGGCCCGTAACGAGCGTTGAAACATAACCGGTTGTAAATATATAATATTTTTATTATTTAGTCGAAGTCGTCCGTAACGTGCGTAGTTCTGTAACAAGCATCGAATCCGCAACAAGTCATAAATATATAATATTTTTATTATTAGTCGAAGTCATCCGTAACTAGCGTAGGCCTGTAACGCGCGTCGATTCCGTAACAAGTTCTATATATATAATGTTTTTATTTTTAGTCGAAATCGTCCGTAACGTTCTTAAGTCCGTAACGAGCGTTGAATCTGTAACAAGTCGTAAATATATAATATTTTTTATTATTAGTCGAAGTCGTCTGTAACTAGGTAGGTCCGTAACCCACGTTGATTCCGTTACAAGTTCTAAATATATAATATTTTTATTTTTAGGCCAAGTCGTCCGTAACGCGCGTAGGTCCGTAACTAGCGTCAAATCCATAACAAGTCGCATATATATAATATTTTTATTATTAGTCGAAGTCGTCCGTAACTAGCGTAGGTCCGTAACGTGTGTCGATTCTGTAACAAGTTCTAAATATATAATATTTTTATTTTTAGTCGAAGTCGTCCGTAACACGCGTAGGTCCGTAACGAGCGTCGAATCCGTAACAAGTCGTAAATATATAATATTTTTATTATTTAGTCGAAGTCGTCCGTACGCGCTTAGCTCCGCAACGAGCGTCGAAACGTAACAAGTCGTAAATATATAATAGTTTTTTTGTTTAGTTGAAGTCGTCCGTAACGCGTGTAGGTCCGTAACGAGCCTCGAAACGTAACAAGTCGTAAATATATAATAATATTTTATTTAGTCGAAGTCGCCCGTAATGCGCGTAGGTCCGTAACGAGCGTCGAACGTAACAAGTCGTAAATATATAATATTTTTATTATTACTCGAAGTCGTCCGTAAATCGCATAAGTCCGTAACGAGCCTCGAAACGTAACAAGTCGTAAATATATAATATTTTTTATTTAGTCGAAGTCGTCTGTAACGCGCGTAGGTCCGTAACGAGCGTCGAAACGTAACAAATCGTAAATATATAATATTTTTATTATTAGTCGAAGTCGCCCGTAACTAGCGTAGGTACGTAACGCGCGTCGATTCCGTAACAAGTTCTAAATACATAATATTTTTATTTTTAGTCGAAGTCGTCCGTAACGCACGTAGGTCCGTAACGAGCGTCGAATCCGCAACAAGTCGTAAATATATAATATTTTTATTATTAGTCGAAGTCGTCCATAACTAGCATAGGTCTGTAACGAGCGTCGAATCCGTAATAAGTCATAAATATATAATATTTTTATTATTTAGTAGAAGTCGTCCGTAACGCGCGTAGGTCCGTAACGAGCGTCGATTCCGTAATAAGTCGTAAATATATAATGTTTTTATTATTTAGTCAAAGTCGTCCGTAACGCGCGTAGGTCCGTAACGAGCGTCGAATCCGTAACAAGTCGTAAATACATAATAGTTTATTATTTAGTCGAAGTCATCCGTAACGCGTGTAGGTCTGTAACGAGCTTCGAAACGTAACAAGTCGTAAATATATAATATTTTTTTATTAAGTCGAATTCGTCCGTAACGCGCATAGGTCCGTAATGAGCGTAGGTCCGTAACAAGTCGTAAATACATAATAGTTTTATTATTTAGTCGAAGTCGTCCGTAAGGCGCGTAGGTCCGTAACGAGCCTCGAAACATAACAAGTCATAAATATATAATATTTTTTATTAAGTCAAAGTCGTCCGTAACGCGTGTAGGTCCATAAGGAGCGTAGGTCCGTAATGAGCGTCAAAACGTAACCGGTCGTAAATATATAATATTTTTTTATTAAGTCGAAGTCATCCGTAAGAAGTTCTAAATATATAATATTTTAAATTTGTTATAAAATTGTATTTAAATTTGTTATTAAATTGTTTTTGAAAATTGTATTTAAAAATTGTTTTTAAATTTGTATTTTTTAACACACAGATATGGATTTCGACCTGGACGCGGAGCTTGATGAGGAGCCGGTCACAGTTGATCCACTACACGGTCACGTGTACCTAGCATTCCCGATGGGGTCAGACAGGCATGAGAGGTGCGCGAAGTTGCGCACCATGGAGATAGGGGGCATGTCGGGATTGATTGGGAGCTTTTGGAGACAGTTGAGGAGGTTGCAAGGGCGAGGGAGATTGTTGGGTTGGATACCCCGTTTGCGCGCTTATTCCAGACTGAGTTGCAGGACTCGTATCGTGAGATTACAGTCGATTTCATTTCCACATTCATATATGATCCGCATCCGGAGGATTACGTGGAGGACCCGGACCATGTCGTGCACGATATCACTTTTCGTCTGGCAAGGCAGGAGTTTGGGATGAGCCTGTGGGAATTTGTCTTCCGTTTAGGTTTGTACACTAAGGCCAAGCTTGATACAGATGTTTATACGTAGGGGGTTAGAGCCTTAGACAGACAGACCCTTATTAGTTTCTGGATAGCTATTGCGAGGGTTCCCTTTGGGTAATCCTCGCAAAAGGCAACCGCCATCAGAGACCCCCTGTACAGATACCTCCAATGCATCATTGGGTCATCGATCGTGCCCCGGTATAACACCTGGGACAAGGTCAACATGGGTGACCTTTTCTTTCTCTACTGTCTGTTGCGGTCTCATCCGTGCGCGCTCACTGCGTGCCTGGCTGAGTACTTTGCTACCGCTTATCATAGGCAGGAGCGCGGTAGGCTCTTCGGCGGGTCCTACATTACAGCGATCGTGCGCTCTTTAGGGATCGTGCCCGGGAGTGACCCGCTGCTGTCCCCGGGCATTCCGTCGACTAGATTAGGCCGGGCGTCAGTATCCAGCATGCGTTTGACGCACACACTTCACGGGATCAGCCTCCATTCTCGGACGCCTGATTACCAGGTTTGGGTGCCCGAGGTGTTGCTGGAGGTGATCCCATAAGTTATTGAGATTAGGGACGGGATACTAGCGCCTCCTGCTGTTCAGGAGGCGACTCGGCAGGCACAGCGACAGGCTTTGGGTCTGGGTCTGGATGAGCCCGAGGATCAGGATCAGGCTCAGCCTCTGCCTCCGCGCTGGTTCGCCTCCGGCTGATCACGTCGTTGACGACAAGATCCCACCACCGCAGCCGCTAGGGGTGTGCACGAATCGGTTCGGTTCGTGTAACAGCCATAATTTTATTTTGAGATTTTCATTAAATAAATCGCAATTACATAATATTTATATTTAATTGTTCATGCTAAAATACTGGTTTATTAAAAACTTTTACAATTTTAAAATAGAACAACATAATGTGGTTTAATTCGCCGTTTTAGAATACGACGAAACAACATTGCGGAAGCTTCATTTAACGTGTGTTCGGTTCTTGCTCGATGCTCGATCTTCATCCGGGACTCTCGACATTTTCCTGTGATCAAAACCAACTTAAAAGTCAGTTTTGATAATTAAGTAACTAGTACAACAAGGAATATTTGGTCAATTAATCGAAATAAACAAGGAAATTAGGAAATTCCAACTTTGATATCTTTGTCCCCGAAACAAAGACTTGAAAATTGCCTCCACCGTAACTTACGGTGGGCATCGTAAGTTACGGTGGCCCCTGATATAGAATACCCCCACCGTAACTCAGGGGGTAATTGCCGTAAGCCTTCAGCCCCCACCGTAACTTACGGTGTCCACCGTAAGTTACGGTGGCCCCTGTATCAGACCATCCCATTTTTTCGTTTTTCACACGAAAACTTTCGTATCTTACCAACCGCTTGTCCGTTTGACCTACCGTTTCTTCCTACATGATTGTAATTTGATTCTCCACCTTATGGAGTTAAAATCCGACATTCAAACTAATAAAATTCTGGATTTCTAAGTATTCGGCTTATTGCTCAAAATTAACATTTTGACCCGTTTGTGTTTAAAACCACTAACTCGATCCTTAAACATTCAAAATACATACACTAATGTATTTAACACTCAACCCTAGTCTAGGTTCATACTTTTTTTCTGAATTATGTATGCACATAAAACCATTTTGACCCATTTAGAGAGTATTAAGCACTTTAGTCTAAATCTTGTTCTTTTTCCTTTCACACCTCATAATTCTACATTCAAGGCATCTACTTATATCTCCTAATCATAATGAAAGTTTCCAAACAACCCATATGGGTCGTTTGCCTAATATACCCATCAAGGGCTTTTTGGTCAATTTTAGTCCCTCAATTTACGACGAAGGACTTCTACTAATTAATTGACCACATTACCACTCTGAATTTTAATTCTAACTGTAGGTACCTGGCTCGGGTCATAGCATTGAGCCGGTTACATACCTCTTGCTTTAAATTCTCTAATTAGAGCAACGCAACATATGTTATTTCCTGAAATCACAAAACTCAACAAGTAGTCGTCAGTTATTATTGTCAAATGGTGTTATCATCCCATTTGACCCATTTAGTCGATATGACCATTTATCAACGTATGATGGTATATTAATACTATCATGTCTTTTTGAACCTATTCCTGTTCGCACCGTGAGTTCTTACTACTAAAGAAAATAAAAGCATTTTCTTAAATTGTTCGACCCATTATAATATTTTTTTTTACCAAATGGTGTCTTCATTTTAACCACTTTTATTTTAGCTATCAATTTGACTTATTTGGTTGTCGAGTGAGTTTCATCACTTCAATAACATTTCAAACACAACCATTTTCGTTACATCAACATTACACGTATTTAGACTAAGCTTGTCTATATAAATGTAACGGGGTGACAAGCCACTTACCTCAAAGCTTTCCCTTCAAACGAGCGTCCGCACCGGCTTGACTTCCCGATGCCTCGTTTGTGTTGCCTAAAATATACAAGCCAATTATCATTAAAACCTTCTGGCTCATAACTAAAGCTTGTTACTTTGCCAAACACTACAATTAGTATCTATCAACGTCTTTTAGGCATTTTGTCGAGCACCTTATGTGCGTACTACTTAATTAGCCAATTTTATTCAATTAAACCTTGGTAAATCCAAGAATTTCATTTTTATTCAAGCTTCATTGCTCATCACAGCCCATACCATCATACTAGTTCAATCAACCTGGATTATTACTCACATAGCTCATACAATATGTTGGGGTTTCTCATTCTAGATAGAAACCCACTTCATGATATGGCACATAGCTACATTAACACACAATTTATTAATCTTTTCACATGATTTCAGTTAAGTTTATGATCCTACACTTTAATCACACGTCCTTGAATCATAACATTACTCAATCATTCAAGAATTTCTACTAATTAAACTTTACCCAAAAATCAAACATCACCAAATCTGAAATTGCAACTTACCTAGTGTTAGACAAGTGTAAGTGATCAAGATTTTTGATTCATGCAGTGATTACATGCCCAATTCACCCTTCAATTAGTCAAATTAGATGAAATAAGGGTTTGGGGTTTCTTCCCCTCTCCTGGTCGCTCCCATGCACGCACACACTGATGTGTGTGTGTGTTTGATTTGTTTTATTTTTATAAAAATCAAGTTTGGCCATTTATACAAAATCAGCCTGTTTAGTTTATCTTTTTAGACTAATGCACATCAAACTAACTTCTTTCATTTAATTACAAGATTTGCACTAGGTTATTTATTTCCTAGTTACTTTATCTTATTCACAACCCATTTTATTTTAAGTCCCGTTAAATCTCGGGCCTTTTATATATACTTTGCTTTCTCAAAGTATTTCTCATCCTCTTAATATATATTAGATTGATTTATTTAAATCCTAAAATTTACCGGGTAAGTTTTACCACTTACTGTATTTTACCCGTCCTGTAGTATTAACGTGGTTTGATTACCAAACCCGTTTTCGGGGTGTTACAAGTCTACCCCCTTAAAGAGGTTTCGTCCTCGAAACCTTTTCTTACATAATTCATTGAGTTTAAACTCAATGTATTTGATCCGGGAAATCTTTTAAACATTACTTATACTTTTAACCAATTGTTAGTATTACCAGAAAAGTATGGTAACATCTTTTTGGTTACTAATTGTGTACGTATCTCATACGACATAGTGCAACTTGAAATAACGTAATCTCGTTATTTCCACTAATTTAGTTAACTTAGCGATATTCATCGCTTTCATATACTATCGAATTATTTATGAATCCGTTACTTTAACCCGTTTAAAGGTCTTTAGTGAATTCTTTCACTTTTAGCAACAAATTCTTTTGTTTTCAAATTTATTTATTCGGTTCAGTTATACCAAATCCACCGCTTACAAGCCAACCAAATTTCTTGATTTGAATTGCTGACCTTCACCGGTCTCACTAACTAGACTTATTAGTCTAGTTACTTTTTACCGCTCGCTTGGTTATAATACGATTCTACTTCACATTACTTTTCTTAACCGTGATCGTGTCGCATCATGTTTAATTCATATCAACCTTTCATTTTCGAAATCATCACTTTTCGAATATATCATCTTGCGCCTATCAGCGTCAAGACTTGAATTTTTCATGCTTACTATTCAATTTCCTATCAGAATTTATATTTGTAAAAATGTTATTTCTTACTAAATGTGAATTTTAGTCTAACGTTTTTTTTTTCTCTTTAACTATGTCAATTACTCATATCAAGGAAATTGACAGCCCATAATTTATTGTTTTCCGTTCTCTTTTTACGCGGGGAATCGTAACAAGTTCCCTCACCTTACAATATTGACCCGTAGGTTCCTTCACTTAACCTCGTAGGCTATTTCCTTAAGCTTTCATCTCTTTAAGACGAGGCCCTTATGATTCCTTTGCTTCAATTCATGACCCGTGGGTCATTTTGGCCCCGTAGACCTTTACACTAATTAATATCCCGTAGGTTATGATGATCCCGTAGATCATATTTTATTCTAGTCTTTATTCAATTGTCTATTTATACATATATAGCTTTAAAGCATCCTTTGTTATGTTTGGAATCATTTAATTTTGCTTTTGAACCTTAGTTGACCTTGACCGTAGTCTAAGGTTTCATTTGTTTACCTTCGGACTATCTTTTCCGACTTTACGACTTCTAAAGTCATTTACACGCCGGTTTGTCCAATGCTTACCGTTACCCGGTTCATACTTATACTCCTTTACAACCCATTACCCGGGTCCTTCTATCTTATTGTTTTTAGCTTTCCGGTTTCACCGGTTTGCGTTTTCCTATTATATTAAGCGTTATTCCTTAATTGACTCGTTTGACTCATTTTGGGTGAATTTTCATCACTTATGAATGTCAAACTTCATTCTTTATTCGACCCGTCTAACTTTGAAATGGTTGAACGTAATTACCAAAATTTATGTTTGCGAAAATTCTTGTCATCTTTTAGTCATGACTCATATTCCGAGTCTTTTGACTTTCTATTTCGCGTTCCTGTTTCTCAGTCTACGCATGCGTTTAATTCCTTACCCATCAACCGGGTGTTTTACCGAAATCGTTATCATTGCACCCCCTTCCGGTATGCATTAAGACTTTGTTTCGATTTACTTGGTCATCTTAGCGAAATCCGTCGCTTTCATTCGACCATGTCTTTTATTCTTTACGTGACCACCATTGGCGGCCTTATTAATTTTGAGTGATGATTATCTTCGTTATCCTTTCTTTACTACGACTAAAGTTAACAACCTTGATTATCTTTTTCGTGTGGGCCACACCTTTGTTTTTATGACCCGGCGGATCATCTATACTTTGGTTTTACTTGCCCATTTTGTTCACCATGGCCCTTTCGTCCAAGATGACTTATTTTCGTGAATTTTCTTTTGATCATTCATTTATATCATCATTTACATTAATCCTTGTCCCTTCTCTCGGGCTCATTATTCTAATGTAATACGCTTCCGTCACCGGGCTGTGCGTTTACATTATTATCAACTATTTTGTTCATTTGTTTCATTTGGGTACTTTTTTTTTAATTTGTCCCATTCACCCCGTCCTTACTACATTGGATGTAAATGTGTCCGCTATAAGAAGTTCATGGTATCATATGCCACTACTTACTTGGCCAGAGTAAGCGGTTAACACATGACACGCATGACCTTTTTATAGTTTTCACATCACGCCCTATGTAAGTAATGCCTCTATTTGTTTCTCTTGGAAACAATATCCCGAATATATTTTCTATTCGGGTTTTTTCCAAGTTTTTAATCCACATATGCAACTTTCAATTTCTACATATTCGTTGCACATTACTATTTGTGCAATTAAATTTAAAATGTGCACCTGGTAATGCTTGCCCTAACGGGCTTCTCCTTGCCATTAACTTATTCGCAATCGTTGCGCGATTTAGGTCCTTGGTGAGCGTGCTCTATTTGTCGTACTTTGGACCGTTCCTCTGTCAAATCCATGATTTGTTAAACTCTCGCTATCTTCATATGCGAGTGTCCTTCAATCTAAAACGTTTACAATAGTTAGTAATTTCGACATTAATGGACGCCCGTATTATAATACGAGGCTTTTCTACTATACGCATCAACGCGTGTAATTTCGTTGACTATATCTATTCTATATCGTTTTATTGGTGTAACATGTATTACACGATAACAATATGTGTTGTTCTCAACACTTTAATCATGCTAAACCATTGATATACATGTACTTACCGGATTTGCGATCAAGCCTCGAACCGAACACCAATCTTTACCAAGAGCATAAGGTTTAAGTCCAAGCATGGTTTTCCCACCATACTTGAATCTCTTAAACCAAGGCTCTGATACCAACTTGTAACAGCCATATTTTTATTTTGAGATTTTCATTAAATAAATCGCAATTACATAGTATTTATATTTAATTGTTCATGCTAAAATACTGGTTTATTAAAAACTTTTACAATTTTAAAGTAGAACAACATAATGTGGTTTAATTCGCCGTTTTAGAATACGACGAAACAACATTGCGGAAGCTTCATTTAACGTGTGTTCAGTTCTTGCTCGATGCTCGATCTTCATCCGGGACTCTCGACATTTTCCTCTGATCAAAACTAACTTAAAAGTCAGTTTTGATAATTAAGTAACTAGTACAACAAGGAAGATTTGGTCAATTAATCGAAATAAACAAGGAAATTAGGAAATTCCAACTTTGATATCTTTGTCCCCGAAACAAAGACTTGAAAATTGCCTCCACCGTAACTTACGGTGGCCACCGTAAGTTACGGTGGCCCCTGATATAAAATACCCCCACCGTAACTCAGGGGGTAATTGCCGTAAGCCTTCAGCCCCCACCGTAACTTACGATGTCCAACGTAAGTTACGGTGGCCCCTGTATCAGACCATCCCATTTTTCTGTTTTTGACACGAAAACTTTCGTATCTTACCAACCGCTTGTCCGTTTGACCTACCGTTTCTTCCTACATGATTGTAATTTGATTCTCCACCTTATGGAGTTAAAATCCGACATTCAAACTAATAAAATTCTGGATTTCTAAGTATTCGGCTTATTGGTCAAAATTAACATTTTGACCCGTTTGTGTTTAAAACCACTAACTCGATCCTTAAACATTCAAAATACATACACTAATGTATTTAACACTCAACCCTAGTCTAGGTTCATACTTTTTTATGAATTATGTATGCACATAAAACCATTTTGACCCATTTAGAGAGTATTAAGCACTTTAGTCTAAATCTTGTTCTTTTTCCTTTCACACCTCATAATTCTACATTCAAGGCATCTACTTATATCTCCTAATCATAATGCAAGTTTCCAAACAACCCATATGGGTCGTTTGCCTAATATACCCATCAAGGGCTTTTTGGTCAATTTTAGTCCCTCAATTTACGACGAAGGACTTCTACTAATTAATTGACCACATTACCACTCTGAATTTTAATTCTAACTGTAGGTACCTGGCTCGGGTCATAGCATTGAGCCGGTTACATACCTCTTGCTTTAAATTCTCTAATTAGAGCAACGCAACATATGTTATTTCCTGAAATCACAAAACTCAACAAGTAGTCGTCAGTTATTATTGTCAAATGGTGTTATCACCCCATTTGACCCATTTAGTCGATATGACCATTTATCAACGTATGATGGTATATTAATACTATCATGTCTTTTTGAACCTATTCTTGTTCGCACCGTGAGTTCTTACTACTAAAGAAAATAAAAGCATTTTCTTAAATTGTTCGACCCATTATAATATTTTTTTACCAAATGGTGTCTTCATTTTAACCACTTTTATTTTAACTATCAATTTGACTCATTTGGTTGTCGAGTGAGTTCCATCACTTCAATAACATTTCAAACACAACCATTTTCGTTACATCAACATTACACGTATTTAGACTAAGCTTGTCTATATAAATGTAACGGGGTGACAAGCCACTTACCTCAAAGCTTTCCCTTCAAACGAGCGTCCGCACCGGCTTGACTTCCCGATGCCTCGCTTGTGTTGCCTAAAATATACAAGCCAATTATCATTAAAACCTTCCGGCTCATAACTAAAGCTTGTTACTTTGCCAAACACTACAATTAGTATCTATCAACGTCTTTTAGGCATTTTGTCGAGCACCTTCTGTGCATACTACTTAATTAGCCAATTTTATTCAATTAAACCTTGGTAAATCCAAGAATTTCATTTTTATTCAAGCTTCATTGCTCATCACAGCCCATACCATCATACTAGTTCAATCAACCTAGATTATTACTCACATAGCTCATACAATATGTTAGGGTTTCTCATTCTAGATAGAAACCCACTTCATGATATGGCACATAGCTACATTAACACACAATTTATTAATCTTTTCACATGATTTCAGTTAGGTTTATGATCCTACACTTTAATCACACGTCCTTGAATCATAACATTACTCAATCATTCAAGAATTTCTACTAATTAAACTTTACCCAAAAATCAAACATCACCAAATCTGAAATTGCAACTTACCTAGTGTTAGACAAGTGTAAGTGATCAAGATTTTTGATTCATGCAGTGATTACATGCCCAATTCACCCTTCAATTGATCAAATTAGATGAAATAAGGGTTTGGGGTTTCTTCCCCTCTCGTGGTCGCTCCTACGCACGCACACACTGATGTGTGTGTGTGTTTGATTTGTTTTATTTTTATAAAAATCAAGTTTGGCCATTTATACAAATCAGCCCCTTTAGTTTATCTTTTTAGACTAATGCACATCAAACTAACTTCTTTCATTTAATTACAAGATTTGCACTAGGTTATTTATTTCCTAGTTACTTTATCTTATTCACAACCCATTTTATTTTAAGTCCCGT
>JARYGA010059761.1:0-108520 GCA_030545235.1 Helianthus tuberosus | reverse complement strand
TTATCTTCACTAATAAAACTGGGGCTCCCCAACGCGAAAAGAGCTAGGTCCGACAAAACTTTTGTCCAACAATTTCTTGTAGTAGATTTGACAGTCCTTGCAACCCTCCTGGTGCAAGACGGTAAGGCGTACAAGTAATAAGGGTTGCCTCTGGTGCGAGCTCAAACTGAGATTCTGTCTAACAGTTGTGGAAGTAATCCTGGAAGTTCTTCGAGTAGCTCATCAGAAGAATCATAAACAGTTGATGAATTCCCGATCCTCTTTTCCTTAACCTTAATATCAATAACAGTTGCTAACATAGTGGGGTAGTCCCTCCGTAGACACTTCCGGGCCTTCATAGCTGGAATGGCGCTAACCCTTGCACCACTCTGACGCTTTAGAACAGACAACGATCCTCCACTAGAGAGAAGGATACGCAAAATCTTCTCCTCACAGGGTATATCTACGCGATCTCTGGATAACCAATCCACACTAACTACTGTATCAAGACCATCAAGGATAGTAATAGGAAGGTCGATGTCGAACACTTGTCCTACGGGGTCGAGTTTGTATCCCAACAAACATATGAGGTTTCGTTTGTCTTGTCATCAGCCGTTCCCACAACAGGTTTGGTTTCAAGAAATATCAGGGTTAAATAGAACATAGACGAAGTGATTCGTTACCAAGAACGTGTAGGCCACCATGTTGTTATCATCCTGGTGTCGCCCACGCCGATCCTAAATGCCCCTCCATGAGCATCATTTCCTGTGTTGTTGTACTCGTTGCGAGGATTTCCAGTATGGCCGTCGTTCCCTTTGTTGTTGTCGTTTTGAATTAACAACGGCCACTCCATGTCGTAGGCACCTTCATTTCCATACTGTTGGTTACCATTACAATTACCTTGATGTTGCCGTGACTGTTGCCTCTAATGCTGTTGTTTGAAATGGAGCCCCACAATCCTTCACCGACCGGGACCATCTTTTCACATTCCATGGTACGTGCTAAGGTACCACCCACTGTGCGGGAAGTTTCACATTCCACTCTATAGCAAGTGTCATCGCTTATGTCCTGATTGGTTCGTAAAGGTTGACTGTCATCGGTCGCTGACTAGGGTTAGAGATTCGATTGCAGTCACTTTGCTGGTGTTCGTTGCCGGTAATCAGGGTCGTCCTACTACTGAGGTCGGCAAGGTACTACGCTCATCTTCTTGCCCTTCGATCTTGCGTGTCGATTGAGTAATACACGGTATGCTGCTAGAGTGTTGCAGAAGTGATCGCACTTCGGGATCTAAGACGTCAGTACATTGAGTTCCAGCAAACAAAGACGAGTGTGAGAGGTATAGACCAATCATTGATGTTGCAACATCCAACTCAGGGACGTTCGTTCAAGCACCTAATATTCTACACAGTTCGCTAGGCGTTCAGATGGGTGTTCAGGTAATACTCGATAGCATCGAGATTCAAAAGATTTCAGAGAGGAGTGCAAAGACCACGTTCGAGTAGGATGCAATTATTGCTAGGACTCCTATAGATTTGTTACATTTCTGCCTGATTAATAACATAACGGAACCCCTTCTTCACTTGTTAAGCCTCACTGGGACTCACATGCACCCCACATTATTATTATGTGTGCACCCATAATAATATTGCGATTTGCATGCTCGTCTCAGTTCCTCCTAACTCGTGTCAAATGGTTCTTCAAACCCAAATACCAACGGAGGTTGTCGAAGTAATAAGATCACAAAAATCGAAGGACTATGGAATACAATCAACACATCATAAAGTAAACAAGCAATCCATGCCATCATGCTATAGTGACGAGTGTGTGTTCGTATGTTACGTCATAAACAAATGTGTACTAGTCATGTAATGTATGCAACAAGTGAGAAAGACAAACCTTGCAATCTGGAGCTGAGTGTCATGGTCGTATTCGCGTATTCAGAACTTGTTCGGTTATAGACTGGTTTTACCAAAAACGTTTTAAAACCAAGTTTACTATAACTAGTGGCTCTGATACCAAACTGTCACACCCCCAAAATACCACATGTGGAATCCCCCGTGAGGCGTGTGACGTACCAGGATCTTAGCCACCAATCACATTGAACTCATAACAATAAATCAATTAAACTTTCATTTATTAGAATAAAGTGTAATAAAACATTTTTATTAATCAGCGGAACCATAATACAATAGTTTAACAGTTTCGTAACTCAAGTGTATAAAAGTCATTAGACTTGTCTTGTGAATCCTTGTAACTTGACCCATGACCACTCCAGCATCCTAGACCACAAGTTCCAACAACATGTACCTAAAGGCCTGCAAGCATGCAGAAAAACGTGTATCAGACAACGCTGGTGAGTTCACAGATTAGTTAAACCGTTCATTACCGATTACTGATTCATGTGATGTTATGCTGTGTTATGTTGATAATAACTCGATACCGCAGACGGCCCTTTTTGCCCTTCCCCAATGCTCTATCAAACATTGGTCATGATTTAAAGTTATTAGTTCACGCCCGTCCTATCCAGGAGCGTCGTGAGGGTGCCAAACCTAATAGCGCTATCAACTAATAACCTCGTTGCCCTACAAGCAACTAACCCAGTAGTAATGATGGGACTTAAGTGATAGAGAGTGAGTGTATTATCCAACATTAATGTTACTGAAAACCGTTGCATATCCCCTGCAAGGATAGCGTTGTGAAATCCGCCTCAAATCCCCTACAAGGATGTGGGTATTTGAAAACCGCCTCATATCCCCTACAAGGTATGGGTTTACGAAATTCCGTTTACAAGTTTTGTCTGTTTGATTGTCCCCACCGGACGCATGCTTGTTTTGAGAGTAGTGAACTCACCTTGGTTTGCTCGGTATGACTAGCTATTCGTTCACACTTAATCATTTAAAGCCTATGTATTCATGTACATAAAATTAGTTTACATTCACATAATTCCTGTATACATTATAATCGTAGTGTGCATTCGAAACAATGATCACTGAATAATACGTGGCAGCTATTCAAACTCATTCAACTCCACACTTCACATATAAGATTCACAACAGTTCTTAACAGTTAAGTGTTCTTATACATGAAAGCCAAATTATGCTTCCCTCAATCAACATTAATAACATTAACAGGTTATAACATAGTTTCATCACACAGTTATTCATAACCACACTCATGTGCATGTCACTTAGTGGCATTAACAAGTACATTAGTTATTAAATTCAAGTTCTTCATTTCTAACTATAGTTGTTACCATGCGTCAATGGTTTAACCAGCACAATCACCATCATGGGCAACAAGGATCATTTGAAACTCTATGTCATGACACATCCACTGATCCTATTGTCCTACTGTTCAATTCATGGCGAAAGACACGCGACGAACCATCATTATGTGACGAAACACCATAGTTTCGCCGAGAGCCATGTTTCGTCGAGAGCCATGTTTCGTTGAGAGTATGCTCAGATGGTTATGGTGCATCACAAACCCTAATTATCAGTTCATCACTAACATCACACTAGCTTAGAATCATAACACAATTCATAATCAACAATTAACATATATTCATCACTCTATTCAGATTCTGCAATTCAACCATTTATCATTCTAATAACTATTTTCATGCATCAAATCATCATAAACACGGTTATATCATATCAAAAATATAGTTAACACGTTCAGATCGGATCACAAGCAATCATCGATTTATCATCATCATGTAAAGTCTTAACTAACAATCAGCATTCATACGATCCCTAAAATTGAATCATTCATATCCAAATCAACACCTTGCGCATAATCAGAAACAATCAAAAGAAGTCATAATAACATACTAACCGATAACTAGGTTAAGGGAGAAGGAGAGGGCTTCGGGTGATGATGATATGGGGACCGCTATCGTTCGCAAGGGTGGTTGCTAGGGTTTGGTACCTTCCTTGCTTCCAAATGGTGTGAGATATGCACAAAAACACTAAACTGTGTTTGTATGCGCCCCATAAAAACAAGTGTGGGCTGGTAAATGGAGGTGGGCTCAGATTGGGCCGAGAAGGTTGGGCCCAAGAATTCAATTAACCGAACAAAGGTAATAGGTGTGCGATTCAATGAATGGTGCGCGACTGAATTTCTCGTAGCAACTGATTTCAATAATATGTAACTAACACCATAACACATTCAATAGATATTGATCATAAACACATAAGTTTAACACAAAGAACACATATTTAGACATATACCGACATACAAAATACAACGACACTAGCTGAAAGGTTGCAAAATTTTGGGTTGTCACAAAATGGACGTTGACAATCAAATTGGAAAACTTATGGTCGAACTGTCACGAAGTCATGACTATGAAATTGGTGATGGAACAACTGGTGTAGTTGTTATGGCTGGTGCACTTTTAGAACAAGCTGAGAAGCTTCTAGAACGTGGAATTCATCCCATTCGAGTTGCAGAAGGGTTTGAAATATCTTCAAAAATTGTTGTTGATCATTTAGAGAAAATAGCTCACAAGTTTGATTTCAGTGCCACAAATATCGAACCTTTGGTTCAAACTTGCATGACTACCTTATCCTCCAAAATGTAAGTTCTTCTTATTCTCAATCTAATTAAGCTCTACCTTTCAGTGTGAATCGATGCAATCGTAGTTTGTCCAAGATTGCTATGAAAGGTGTGATGGCTGTTGCTGATTTAGAGAGAAAAGATGTTAACCTATATCTTATTAAAGTTGAGGGAAAAGTAGGTGGGAAATTGGAAGATACAGAACTTATCTACGGAATTATCGTTGATAAAGATATGAGTCACTCTCAAATGCCCAAATAAATTTCGGATGCGAAAATTGCTATTTTAACTTGCCCGTTTGAGCCACCAAAGCCCAAGACCAAACATAAGGTTGACATTGATACCGTTAAAAAGTTTCAAACTTTACGTAAGCAAGAACAAAAGTACTTTGATGACATGGTTCAAAAATGCAAGGTAAGATTGATGTTTATAATCCGTAAGATTGATATTTATAATCCGCAAGAACAGAACAACCTTAACTGATTTAGGATGTAGGGGCAACTTTGGTAATTTGTCAGTGGGGGTTTGATGACGAAGCAAATAATTTGTTAATGAACAGAAATTTGCCACTGTCAGATGGGTTGGTGGTGTAGAACTCGAGCTTATAGAAATAGCAACAGGTTTGTGCATGCTAAATAACTATTTAAAAGAAAGTTTTGTTTGACAGTATGCTATTAATATATATGCTAAATACATTTTTTTTCTTTTGTCTTGTGCAGGCGGTAGAATTGTTCCCAGGTTCCAGGAACTAACACCTGAAAAACTTGGAAATGTAATTATCATAATTCACATAAATTGTCATTGTTAATACTATATAAAAAGACCCGAGACAAACACGTCTTACATTGTAATATAATTATGACAGGCTGGTTTGGTTAGAGAGAAGGCATTTTGGTACGACAAAAGATCGAATGCTTTATATTGAGCATTGTGCAAATTCAAAGGCTGTAACCATATTTATTAGTGGAGGTAAGTTAACTAATTTTGTGTAGTGTAAACTAATTTCATGGAGACATTAATTACAATAACGATTATTTTTTAAACATGTTTTTGTGAGAAATCATGTAACAAGATGATGATAGAGGAGACCACACGCAGAATCCATGATGCATTGTGTGTTGTTAGAAATCTGATATGTAATAACTCGATTGTATATAGTGGGGGAGCTGCAGAAATTTCATGCTCAATTGTAGTTGAAGCTGCTGCGGATAAATATCCAGGATTGGAACAGGTATCATTAATATTATTATAATCATGTTGCACTTTTTGATTTTGTAATCTTGTTTTCGTTGAGTGCAGTATGCGATCAGGGCATTTGCAGATGCTTTGGATTCTATCCCCATGGCCCTTGCTGAGAATAGTGGTCTGCAACCCATTGAAACACTATCTGCAGTTAAAGCCCAGCAAATTAAGGTATTTATCACTTTCCTTGAGTTATGATCATCCTTCATCTGACCTGTGTACCTGATCATTTAAAGCTTATTCAACAATTTATAGATATTAAAAATTAGAAGAAAAAAGTTTTAATCTTGGATACATCTATCTTGCAGCTATTTGAAGTTGAACTTGATAATTCAGATGTCCTCCTTCGTTACTCAACATCTCTTGTGCAAGGTGCCACTAACGTCTTCTGGTATGGGCTTTTGCATAAAATCCTGTTCAGTTTTGATTAGGCACCAGATGGGTTGATGGTATTAGGTTCTGGTGACACAAGTATGGTTACGATTCAGTGTTGGGTTAAAATAGTGGTTGAAACCACTGTTGGGTTAAAACAGTGGTTGAAACCACTGTTGGGTTAAAACAATGCGTTAAACCACTGTTGGGTTAAAACAATGGTTGAAACCACTGTTGGGTTAAAACAGTTGTTGAAACCACTGTTGGGTTAAAACAGTGCGTTAAACACTGTTTTAACCCAACAGTGGTTTCAAACACTGTTTTAACCCAATAGTGGTTTCAAAACACTGTTTTAACCCAAAACAGTGGATTCGCTCAGTTTCCTACCTTTGGTTTAAAATCTTGGAAGAAGACTGCGGATTTTTTCAATGGTTCTTTACATGAAAGGAAGGAGAGGATCATTGTACTTGTGTTTGCAGGTTCAGCAGAGGAGTTGATCAAACAAGAACTTCAGGCAGTTGCTGAGGGTGTGGCTGCTGTCACACCCCCAAAATCCACAAGCGGAGTGTCACCGCAGGAGGCGTGACTGACCAGGATCCAGCCACCAATCATATTGAACAATGCAATTAAATAAATAAAAGTCCAACCACACAATATATTTGGAGTTCAAAACAAGTTAATCAAATTCAAGTTATCAGCGGAAGCATAATGTTTAAATCCAAAGTATAAGTTCAAAAGTTCAAGTGTTTAACATGGAACTCCACAGTCCATGTCCCACAACGACCTCTCCTCCTCGTGCAAGCTCCATCTACACACCTAACGACCTGCAAGGCATGTAACAACGAGTCAACAACAAAGTTAAGCGAGTTCACAGTTGGTTGTCCATTTTAAAGTTGTTCCAAAAACCATAATTTCTTTCGAAAGCCATGTATTAACCAATTCCTTGTTTCCCAAACCATAACCAGTGGGGGCTACCCCATGTTAACCACTAGACCCAATACCATATCGACAACTGACTGGAGTTATATTTATGTGCCCTACGTCAATGTCTATCATCATTGACTAAGTGCCCAGATCCATTATTCCACTCCCGTCCTCTGCGGCACGGTGTGAGGCTTGTCAAACCTAATAGCGCTATTTAACTAATGACCCGCTCTCCATTTTGCCAACAATTAAGTCGATATAAAAATGAAGGACTTCATGATAGAGTTTTGTCTAGTAAGTTATATGTTGTCATCCTTCCTACGGAGGATGGAGGTACGTAATCTACCCATGGAGAATACGCAGGTTTAATGTTGTCATCCTTCCCATGGAGGATGGAGGTACATATTCTACCCAAGGAGAACATGCAGGTTCCGTTTTAGTTTCTTAACCCATTCCCAAACCACCGGGAATCCCATGCCTTATAGAAAGTGTGAACTCACCTTGGTTTGCTCGGTTTGTTAAGTTACTTGTTTCCAATTAATCAGTCAAAGCCTATTGTGATTCATACATACGTAATAAGTTTCACATTCGCAAGGTTCACGTATAAAAACAAATCGCAGTGGGTATTCAATCAGTGATCACCAAATAGCACATAGTAGTTACACAACTTGTTAAAATTTGCAGTTCACATGTATGTTTAGTAACGGCGCTTTACAGTTAAGTATGCTAATAAAAACCGAATCATGTTTCCTCATGCATATCTTCAACAGACAAAGGTTTAACATATAATCATTCATTATCATACTACAGTCTGTTTGTTACTACTCACAGAGCGACGAAACTCCAGACGACGAAACTTATAGAGTTTCGTCGGGATACTAAGTGGCGAAACGCATAGAGTTTCGTCGAGTTAACATGTGACGAAACACTTCATGTTTCGTCGAGATATAGTGTGGCGAAACCTGTCAGGTTTTGTCACTCCTCATCAGTTAATGAAAAATAGAAACCCTAATAGTTTATCGATTCCTAGATCTCTAATCATCCACAACGATTCCAATTTTGATCATGCATAATAGATGACATAACATACCTACTGCAACATAATTATCTAGTCCATATAGTGAATCATGAATGAATACGAGACATCACATTCCTAACCTGCATGTTTTCGTCTACTTAATTAAACAAAAACTAATAAAACCCTAGTTAACACAGAATCACAATCATCGATACTGAACAGTGAACATAACGAAAACGATCACAAACATCAGATCTGATCTAATAGATTAGCAACATACATCAAACCCTAATTGATCACATATGAGAGCACAGTTTCTAATAAACCCCTATATTCACAATAGAACACACATAATAATCATCAACAATGAATCAAGCAGATTAAGTAGGGTAATGTAAATCATATACTAACCGGTTGCAAGATGAGATAAGCAAGAACTTCGAGAGGAATGATGAATGATAATTGCCGTCAAGTGCAAAGGAGAGTCTAGGGTTTCGCAACTTATGATTCACGCACAATATAACGTGAGTGGGACTGGGCTTACTTGGGCCGAGGGACCATCTCGGCGAAACTCTCCTCCGGCGAAACACTCATGTTTCGTCGGGTAAGATATACGGCGAAACACCTAGTTTTCGTCTTGTGAGTGTTGTGGCGAAACACCTAGGTTTTATAGTCATAAGATGGGAATGCAAGTGTACATTTTATAACTCAAGCAGTTAAGTTTATAAGTTTATTATTCACTAATTATAGTATAATACACCTAACATACATCAAACATGAACAAGTTACAATGCAAGCAGCTTATGAAAACACTTTGCGAAACGAGTAACGTGACGAGTATAGACCTTGAAAACTCGGGTTGTCACATCATCCCTAACTTGAAAGAAATTTCGTCCCGAAATTTAGCACGTAGTTACTGAGGAAGCTAGTTAGGTTGCGTGGTTTCCTGGTTTTCCTGGGGTGTCACATCAACCCCCCGTTGGTTTGGAATTTCGTCCCGAAATTCCATAGTAGCTTCAGCCTCAGTAGTGGCTTCACTTTTCTCGAACAACTTGGGATACTTGTGTTTCATTTGGTCATCTCGTTCCCAGGTAAACTCTGGGCCATGACAGGAGTTCCAACGAACTCGAACAATAGGTATCCTGGTGCGTTTGAGAACCTTAACGTCTCCGTCATTAATCTCCACAGGTTCCTCGATGAACCGTAACTGATCGTCGATAGTGAGCTCCTTGAGAGGAACTATGAGGGTCTTATCTGAAAGGCACTTCTTCAGATTTGACACATGGAAGACGTTGTGAACTCCACTGAGTTCTTCGTGTAGGTTCAGTCTATAGGCCACTTTTCCAATTTTCTCAGTGATTTCGAAATGTCTGACATATCGCGGGTTGAGTTTGCCCCGTTTACCAAAACGAACTACACCTATCCAAGGTGAGACTTTAAGTAGTACTCGATCCCCAACCTAGAACTCGAGTGGTTTCCTTCGCTTATCAGCGTAGCTTTTCTAATGGTCACAACCTGCCGCCATTCGTTGTTGTATCTGAGCAATCTTCTCTGTTGTGTCTACGACGAGTTCTGGGCCAGTGATTTGGCTGTCGCCAACCTCTGCCCAACAAAGAGGTGATCGACATTTCCGTCCGTACAATGCCTCGAACTGAGCAGCCTGGATACTGGTGTGGTAACTGTTGTTATACAAAAACTCCACTAACGGGAGGTATCTTTCCCAGCCGTTACCAAATTCGATTACACATGCTCGAAGCATGTCTTCAAGGGTTTGGATGGTGCGTTCAGACTGCCCATCCGTCAGCGGATGATATGTTGTACTCGTGTCTAGACGAGAACCAAAGGATTTGTGCATCGCTTACCATAACTCAGAGGTAAAACGTGCGTCACGATCAGATATGATGGAGGTTGGCACCCGGTGCCTAGCAACCACTTCTTTCAGGTAGACGTCTGCAAGTGTAGAAAACTTATCCGTTTCCTTGATAGACAGGAAATGTGCAGACTTGGTCAGTCGATCCATGATCACCCATATGGTATCGTTTCCTCGTTGAGATCTAGGTAGGCCAGTAACAAATTCCATGGAAATTTGCTCCCATTTCCATGTCGGGATCTCTGGTTGTTGAAGTAGGCCTGATGGTTTCTGGTATTCAACTTTGACCCTAGCACATGTCAAACATTTACTAACATAGGTCGCTATGTTAGCTTTCATGTGGGGCCACCAATATGTAGTCATGAGATCGTGGTACATCTTATCCGAACCAGGATGTACTGAGTAACGAGACTTGGCGCTTCATCCATTACAAGCTCACGTAAATTTCCATAAAATGGAACCCAGATGTGCCTTGTTACGTAGTAAGCGCCGTCTTCCTTTTGTTCTAACCGTTTCTTCGATCCTCGCAGGGACTCACCCCTGATGCTCTCTGCTTTCAATGCTTCAACCTGAGCATCACGAATTTGAGCGGGAAGACTAGAGTGGATGGTAAGATGTAACGCACGTACACGCTTAGGTTTAGTCTCCTTTCGACTGAGGGCGTCGGCCACAACATTGGCCTTACCCGGGTGGTATTTGATCGCGCACTCATAATCATTCAGGAGTTCGACCCATCGACGCTGTCGCATGTTCAACTCCTTCTGTTCGAAGATATGCTGGAGACTCTCCATATCTTGAGTGCGAAAACAACAGCTCCCAGTTCAAGGTCGTGTGTAGTGTAGTTCCTTTCGTGAACCTTAAGTTGGCGTGATGCATAAGCAATAACTTTCTCACGTTGCATCAACACACAACCAATTCCTTGGATTGACGCGTCGCAATAAACCACGAAATCGTCTGTGCCTTCAGGTAACGAGAGGATAGGTGCGCTACAAAGTCTCTTCTTTAAGTGTTGAAACGCGGATTCCTGTGCATGTAGGATCGTTTTGTGACCCGAACGAGTCGTTCAGAGAAGTTTTTATCAGTTTCAGTGGCGGAAACAAAGAAACTGACTTCAAAACAGCTAGCAATTCACTTTAAACACGTTTCTGATTGATATTACAGCTTGTACAATCACTGGATAAACCGGCAGCACTTCGGTATCCAAAAGCACAAAAGTTGTAAATGAGTTAGCTTGAAGAACTATATATAGGCCCTATGGTTTAACTTGAAAGTGACAAGATTCAGTTCAAGCTAAACCTCCTTGGTTGCTTTAGCTTGAAACTGACCTACTCTCTTTCAAGCTAAACATGTTCATTCAAACTAAACCACTATATCTTGAACTACGTGCACTAATCTAACATTCTACGCACTAGACTCGATACAAGACGAAGACGACAGATGAATGCACCAACAGACTCCCCCTAAGATGTTGACGAGTCTTAAGTGTCGAGTCTTCGCATCTTCAGTCTTTATCAGTCCTCTCGAACTCTTTGAAGTGTCTGACGTTGTAAGAATCCTCAAATCGTCTCTCTTCTCTTTTCATCATCAATAGACTCTCCACGAACAATCTCTACTCGGATGTCTGCAGACTCCCCCTTTCGATATGCTGGGATCGCAGTCTGGGTTGTTGAAATCACAAAGTCTTCAGGTATCGGAACCTGGCACTCTATCTTCAGGTTCAAGATCGAAACCTGGCTACACCTGCACATTCTTAACCCAGAAATAAATTTCACAAATTTAACATTTAACAAATTTATAAACCCAGATTCTTTCTCAAATTAAACCAGAATGATTTATCAATGATAAATTCTGATGAACCATTTGCAAAAATTAATCATTTTTCTTTTCAAAACACATTCTCCCAAACCATTTGTTCATCATGTCTAGCACTTGGAATTTTGAAAATCAGCTCTCCAATACCAGTTGTCGAAAATCTTTTTGGATTTTTCAAAATTTATGCTAAAACACACTAAAATCTTTTTGGATTTTGAGATATTAAGAAATGCAGTAAAGAAATATTTACGGACACTATGTTTGTGAGTTTGTGCAAGAGGATCATATCAATTTCTGACAAGTCACTAGTACCGTTGAGCTTAGTTACACATTAAGAATTAAACAATTCACTTAGATTGCCGATATACTGATCCACTTAAATTCTCACACAAATTTCAACTGATTCAGGATATAAGTTAGGTGTTTTAAGAACTTAAACTCATTCATGTGTCCCACCTCTTGAATATACTCCCGTATCCAGATCCCAATATTCAGTCTTACAGGTGAGTATACCACAGATGATATCTGTAAGGGGTTAATAAATTATGAAGAATCATGAGAGCTCAGGTCAGAACTACTGTTCAGCAGAGAGATCATGACTCGACTTTTGGGTGTGTCCCCTTTAGAGGATCTTTTGATTACAACAACAATGACTATCAATTTTATTGTTTCATCAATTTGCTGAGGGCTGCGCTATATTTCAAGCATGCGGAAAGTATTCTCCGGGGACTAGGTCAGAAATTTCTTTCAGCAGAAGTCCCGGGATAATACCCCAGATATCACTGAGCATAAAGACCTAGTATCTCATAAAGAGGGACATTTCAAACGAGATTTCAGGGGTTACCTATATATCCAAGTAGTGTTCCCCACAAATAAGCAAGTTTAAATTTAAGTTTATATCCCGAAAAAGCTTACTAAATGTGTAAAAACCTATCGGCATATCATCAGTGAGACCGTTTAACACTATTTAAACAATACAATTCTTTAGCATACTGTGACTGTCTACTGATGTACTATCATTTCCTCTTCTTTGACACAAAAACTCATTTTTGATTTTATCATGTTTTTGCCTTTTTCAAATTTTCAAATGTTTTTGGATTTTCTAAAAAAATTCTACTCCCCCTAAAATGCAAACACATTTTAGGAAATTTGAAAACTACTAAATAATTGACCCACTTGAAATTTAACATGAACTGTACACAAACTTGACAACTGACATCGAATCGCTTCAAATCGCCATCCACTTGGCATAAACAATCAGAACTCCCCCTTTCACAAAACTATTTTCTCATTATGATTTCAAAACACTTAAGTTTGTTTTAACCAAAATAATTTTTCCGGAAAATAAGTTTTGTTTTAACCACTCGTAGGTTCGGGTTCATCATCTAGTTCATTCAATCACATATATGAGAATTACATCAAGTTCAAATTAATGACCTTGACGAATCACTTTGTAAGATTCAACCTCTTACCACTTGTAAAAATATCCAAATCATATAATCACATGTAGGAATAAAACATCTACACAAACCATTTTACCAATCAAGATGCCGATTCCTGCTTCACACTTACCAACCTGGAAGCTCCGGCAATTCACACTTAACCTGTAAAATTTAAACTCATTCAAAAATTTTTCAAACAAACCTTTTAAACACTAGAATGATGCCGATTCCTGATCCACGATATAAACTTGGGATCTCCGGCATAGTCCTAAGACTTTAAGGGAAACAGACTTCCATCCAAGTCTTTTCAGACTTGATGGCTTTCAATTCTTGCGCAGTGGGGTTGTATGTTGCCTTTTTAGTTGCATAAAAATCTTTAACCCCCTTTGCTTCCCATTCAACATTTTCCCAAATATTTTCTTTACACTCCCATTGAATGTTTTCTCGACATCAAACTTAGTTTTCTCTGTGTAAAACTGATTCGAGATCTCAACCTTAACCACTTTTTGTTTAACCTCTTCAAACTTCAGTGATGGAAACTCATCATCATTCACTGAAATTTTCACCTCAACCTGTGGCTCTTCTGGCTTTGTGGAACCAGATTCATCGCCAACTTTTACACCACCCTTCTTGACAACCCACATCTGGTTATCTTTTTCTTTCTTTTTATAAAAAAAATCTTTTTCGAACACTCACCAACCTCATAATTTGAGTTTTCAAAAATTTTAAATTTTTCGGTTGGTGGTTCAATATCAACAACTTTTCCTTTCAACTTGTTAGAAACTCCCTGTTTTGACTTGAAATTTTTTGAACAGTTCCATGCAATGTGA
The DNA here is from genome assembly GCA_030545235.1 of Helianthus tuberosus. Classification (NCBI taxonomy): domain Eukaryota; kingdom Viridiplantae; phylum Streptophyta; class Magnoliopsida; order Asterales; family Asteraceae; genus Helianthus; species Helianthus tuberosus. Next base: position 94,471 of record JARYGA010059761.1, on the reverse strand, counting down.
CCAGCTTCATTGCATTTGTAACAGGTTCTAGTTTCTTTTGAGTAACAAACTTCAGTTCCATTCTTTCTCTTTTCAGCAAGAAACTCTTGATTTGACTGTCTCCAGAATGGTTTCTTCTGTTCCTCTTCTGCACTTCCACCTGACACAAATTCTGTTTTTGTTTTAGAATTTTTCAAATTTTTATAATTTTCTGGTGGAATAAAACCAAGACCTTTCTTTTTGTAGCTACGATTTTGGTTTGGTTTCTTTTGAAAACCAGAACCATAATTGTAACCCTTTTTCTTATTTAGACGTTGTTGAACTCTTGAAGTGTACTTTTTAGGTTTTTCAATAAGATTTAAATCTTTTATTTCAGAAATATTAATTTCTGTCATTTTGAAAACCTTTTTATCATGTCAAAATGAACACTTCTTATTGGAAACTCTTTGTCAGAGTATAATTTGTCCGAATCATTTAAAGTGTATGCAACTTCAAATGTTTCATCATCCAAATTTGCTTTTGATAATAAAAATTCTTTACTGTAAGACCGTTTAACCGACGACTTTGGATTGTTGACTGATGAATTTGACCCTCCAGACTCAGATTTTGACTCGGACTCCTCATCAGAATCCAACACCTGATCGACCACCTTTTTGATTAACTCAGACTCATGATCAGTATTGGACGAGGTAAACGTGACATCAATGTTATCTGGTAAACCGTCAGTTGTGTCTGTTTTTAGCTTTATATTGACTGCTTTTTCAAGTTGCTCCTCGTTTGGTTTTCTAGGAGAGTACCCTTCCCAAATTGGAGGCGGACACTTGTTATAGCTAACAGTCGGTTTCTTACCACTATCTTTCTTTTTCTTCGGCTTCTTGTCTTGAAAAGCTTCCATACCTGCAACAGTTGGGTAAATACGATCAATGAGATAATCAGAACTAGAATAACTTTGCAATAAACGTCTAATTCTCTCATTCTCAATCTTCTCTGTCTCCAACTCTTGCTTCCACTTAGCACTCTCTTCGATGTAAAAGTTGATTGCTTTCTGCTTTGTTATCATAACAGCATTCATCATCGTTAGTGCTTGTTCTCGTTCTGAGTTTGTCTTTTGGAGACCAGTCACTGTTTTGTTCAAGACATCATATGATTCTTTCACATAGTTGAGATTGAACAGTAACTGCTCCTTCTTCTTCTCATACTCAGCAATTATGTCATCTTTTGCAGCACATTCCTTGCATGCTTCCAAACATTTCTCGCAAGGCTTTACAACTTCAACAATCTTCTCAATCTCAATTGTCTTTACCACTTCAACCACTTTTTCTTCTTCAATCACCTTCTCTTCTACCTTCACTCGCTCAGTTTCAACCATCTTCCCAGTAACACCTTCAGCATTCTCTTTCTGAACAACATCTTCAGATTTCTTTAGTTGTTGTTCTTTAGCAGCTCGTTTATCCTTCAGTTTCTCCATTCGATCTGCAAAATAGAAATGAAAACTTTCAGAAGAAAGATGAGTTTTAGCAACATTAATGTGTTTTTCCTCCTCATCATCACTGCTATCATCAGTTTGTGACTGATCAAACTGTACAGATTTTTCAGAATCAGCATCTGATAAACCAGAATCTGACGGTGTTTGATCAAATACAACTTCCTTTTCTGAAGTAACATCCTTCTGTACACTCTCATCTGCACTCTGTGAACTTTTATAAGCACTTTCTGAACTTTCATCAGAAACAACAGACTTTTCATCCATGCTTTTCACTGTTTCACCAATAGACTTCATCCACGTAGCAAACATGTCTGGTTCTCTGACAATCTTAGCGATGAAAGCTTTAAAATTCCCATTCTCATCTGCAAACATATTCCAGCTGAAGCCTTCAGGTAGCCTCTCATCATCTTGATCGACTATGCATGCTTTGCTATCAGGAGATATATAATTGTTCCAGTTAAAATCCACCATGCACGCTCTTTTTGAATCCTCGATTCTTCTACCATGAGCCACATGTGGTTCTTGTTGTTGACCAACTTGCTGGTAAATGGCTTTCCGGTAGTAATCGTCTTTTCCAAACGGATTCTGAGCTCCACTAGCTTCCCTGTTCTTGCATTCCCGTTTGAAATGGCCTTTCTCCCTGCATCGAAAAAAAGTAACTTTAGATTTATCAAAACTTAAAGTAGATACATGAGCATCAAGAAAGTCATTTCTCCCGGTAATTGTTTTGAACTTTTCAGCACGTCTAAGAACACTAGCAAGACACCATTTGATATCCATTAATTCCATCTCTTCGGCGTCTATTTGATCGTAATCCTCCTTTGTGAGCATAGGATTTCCGATTCGACCAGCCACTAGACCCTCATAAGATAATAACACAGAACCAAGTAGAGCCATGTGGTCTTTAGCAGTGTCTTCTGAAAAATTTTGACCTTCTGGAAGATTTAGGGCGATATTGCACTGAATCACATATCCATTTCCTGTCTTTGTACTTTGAGACTGAAAACTCGTGTTTGACTCTTTAGGATTAACACTCGGAAATGATGAAAATCCACTGCTGCTTTTGTTTGATCCCTGATCAGCTTTTTCTGATGAATCCCCAGCACTAAACACAGTTTGAATTTTCGAACTTCTCTCAGCTTCTGGAACTGGAATACTACCTTTGTAGTACATCTTTACATCCTGTTGACCACTCGGACTGTTCATCTTGGCGATCTTTTGCTGTTCCAAATCCAGACTCTCAATCTTTTCAATAAACTGAGATATCGTCAACCCATCATAAACACCCATATTTTTCAGAATCATCAAATACATTCCCCACTCTTTCTGTGGTAATGCATCAGCTAACTTGTCTACCCACTCTTCACGATTTTTTGTAATACTCAACATCGACATTGATCGTACAAGGTGGCAGTAACGTTCAATCAGCTTCTTTGTGTCTTCACCCGGTAGACTGCTGAACAGATCAAACTCGTTCTTAAGCAGTGCCTTCTTGCTTTTAATCATATTCTCGCTACCCTCAAATTTGACTTTAAGTGCATCCCAGATTAACTTTGCAGTTTTGTCATGCTGTAGCAGAATGAAAATGTCTTCCTTGATAGCTTGTTGAAGCAGACTGATCATCATTTTTTCGACTTTGTACATAACCCGTTCTTGATCTGTGAACTCTGATAACTCTTTTAAAACTTGCAAATCTGTTCGAGGCAACACGTATTTCTTCAATATACATTCCCAAGACCTAAGATGGTTTGCCTGAACCCAGTTCTCGAATCTGTCTTTCCACCCGTAGTATTCTTCGATACTCATCAATTTCGGGGGCTTTTGGGTGGTTCCCGTCTCATTTTCTAAACTCATAGCTTGAGCAATAGCACATGGACCAGACGGTGTTGCAAACGCGTTATAGAATTCAGAATCCATGTTTCGGCAACACGTTTTTCAAACACAACACTTTCAAGCTAAACCTGATGGAATGTTCAAGCTAAACCTGATGGAATGTTCAAGCTAAACCTGATGGGATGTTCAAGCTAAACCTGATGAAATGTTCAAGCTAAACCTGATGACATGTTCAAGCTAAACCTGATGGAATGTTCAAGCTAAACCTGATGGGATGTTCAAGCTAAACCTGACCTTTTCAAGCTAAAGCTTGTGATTCAAGCGAAACCTCAGCAAAATTCAAGCTAAACTTGAAATTTTCAAGTTAAAGCCAACTGTTCGTTCAAGCTAAACCAGGTTTTCAGGTCATTTTACAGGTTTTACTCCGAATTTAGCTATGAAACTTTCAAGGGTTTATCAAAATGCAGTTTTGTACAATCTGTGAAAAAATGATCCAATTTTAACCATAAAAACTTGTAAATTCTGAAAAGAAGGGGTAGAAAACAGAAATTTCGAGCTGAATCGGTAAGAACTCCTCCTCCTGAGCTCTGATACTACTTGTAGGATCGTTTTGTGACCCGAACGAGTCGTTCAGAAAAGTTTTTATCAGTTTCAGTGGCGGAAACAAAGAAACTGACTTTGAAACAGCTAGCAATTCACTTTAAACACGTTTCTGATTGATATTACAGCTTGTACAATCACTGGATAAACCGGCAGCACTTCGGTATCCAAAAGCACAAAAGTTGCAAATGAGTTAGCTTGAAGAACTACATATAGGCCCTATGGTTTAGCTTGAAAGTGACAAGATTCAGTTCAAGCTAAACCTCCTTGGTTGCTTTAGCTTGAAACTGACCTACTCTCTTTCAAGCTAAACCTATTCATTCAAACTAAACCACTATATCTTGAACTACGTGCACTAATCTAACATTCTACGCACTAGACTCGATACAAGACGAAGACGACAGATGAATGCACCAACAGTGCATCACCCCAACGATAGGTGACACCCTTCTGAGTTAGTGAAGTGAGAGGTTGCACAATCTTTGAGAAATCCTTGATAAATCTTCTGTAGTAACCCGCCAAACCCAAGAATTGGCGGATTTCAGTTGGCGTACTGGGTGCATGCCAATTCTTGATTGAATCAACCTTTGATGGATCAACTTGAATCCCATCCCCATTTACCTCGTGGCCTAGAAAATGGACTTCACGAAGCCAAAAGTCGCATTTCGAAAACTTAGCATAAAGCTGCTCTGCTCGAAGAAGTTCCAGAATAAGTCACAGATGACGCTCGTGTTCCTCCTGACTCTTAGAATAGATCAGGATGTTGTCGATGAAGACAATAATGAACTTATCCAGGTAAGGTTTGCACACTCGGTTTATGAGATCCATGAAGACCGCAGGTGCATTTGTCAACCCGAAAGGAATGACTAAAAACTCGTAGTGCCCTTAACGAGTTTTGAATGCTGTCTTGGAGATATCCTCGTCTCGGACTCTCAGCTGATGATAGCCCGATCTTAGATCAATCTTAGAGTAGTAGCTCGACCCTTGCAGCTGATCAAATTGGTCATCGATACGCGGGAGAGGATAACGATTCTTCACGGTCACATTGTTGAGTTCGCGATAGTCAATACACATTCGAAAGGTACCGTCTTTCTTCTTAACAAACAAGACTGGAGCTCCCCAGGGCGAAGAGCTAGGATGAATGAACCCCTTGTCCAAGAGTTCTTGTAGTTGTGCATACAGTTCTTCTAGTTCCGATGGAGCTAAACGATAAGGTGCACGAGCTATTGGTGCTGATCCAGGAGCTAGCTCGATTTGAAACTTGACTTGACGTTGAGGCGGAAGGCCAGGTAATTCCTCAGGAAATACTTCAGGAAAGTCGCGTACAATAGGAATGTCTTCTATCTTCTTCTCTTTCGTTGAGGTGTCAGTAACAAAGGCTAGAATAGCTGTGTGGCCCTTTCCTAAGCACTTCTGGGCCTTAAGGAAAGATATGATGCCCACTACAGTACCACTCTTGTCACTACGAATCACAAGGGGTTCTTCACCAGAACGAGGGATGCGGACGATTTTCTCCTTGCAAAGAATCTCTGCTCGATGTTGGATAACCAGTCCATCCTGATGACAACGTCGAAGCTACCAAGAATGATGGGGATAAGGTTGATAGAGAAATCCTGGCCAGCTAGAACGAGATTACAACCCTTAACTACGTGTGTGGCCTCAAGAATTTTACTGTTTGCTAGTTCTACAATGTGCTTGGTGTTCAAAAGTGTTGGGGTATGCTTAAGCACCTGACTAACTTTTAAGGACACATAACTAGTATCGGAACCCGAATCAAATAAAACTGAAACAAAGAAGTCATCCCGTAGGAACTTACCCATCACAATGTTGGGATCATTCCTCGCATCACCCTGACCTATCACGAAAGCACGTCCCCGGGCACCATTGCCATCATTGTTTCCCCCATTGTTTCCATTTCCCTGATTGTTGTTGTTGTTCTGATTCTGCTTCAGCTGTGGACAGTTTCTCTTGAAGTGGCCTTCAGCACCACACTGAAAACATCCTTTATTACCCTGCTGTTGTTGTTGATGCTGGTTCTGTGGAGCTTGTGGCTGCTGTTGACGATTCTGATTCGCAGGATATGGGCTCCTGCAATCCTTTGCTGCATGACCAAGCTTGTTACATCTATGACAATGACCATTATTGCACGGCCCGCTGTGGTGCAAGTTACATCGATTGCACTTAGGGTGGTTTCCCTTGTACCCACGCTGTCTCTGATTCCCAGAAGACTGCTGACCGGGGCTCTTGTAGTCGTCAGTCGTTCGCTGCTGAGACTGAGACAGAACAGAAGTAGAACCCTTGCTTGAATTTCCATCCCATTTGTGCTTGTTGTCGCTAGGAGCATCTGAAGTAGTGGTAGCACTAATACGCTTAGGCAGGTTGTGTCACACCCCGACCGCGTAAAACAACAAATCGCGGCGGAAACATCGGGGCGTGTCGCGACAGAATTAATTGTCTCATAACCATGGCATACAAAGTTTTATTTAATTATTAAACAAGGGTGTTTCATTATTTCAAACAGGTAATTAAAGAGTTCAGAACATAATTAAACATAGTCTATCTTCTTTTAAAGTTTCTAAGGCACAGGTCCGCCCTAGTATCATGATCAACATCCTATGGAAAAGCACCTGAAAACACATGTGAAAATAGGTACGTCAGCATAAAAATGCCTGTGAGATACATAGGTTTTGTGAAAATAAGATTCATGACTTATGTTTGAGAAAATGTTTAGTCATGAACCTTGTTATTTGCTTTGTCTTGTAAATCATTGAAAACAATAAGATCAGATGATATGTATAAGTAATTGTCAGGTTAAATAGATAACCATGTAAAGATGTGTTTGTATAAGATAAGTTGTTTGTAAATAAATGTCTTGTGAAAAGTGTATTATTTGTATGAAATGTTCTATGTCTCAAACTGAAATGATTCAAATAACGTTACGACATGTAATACCATACAAACACTTATATATAGGAAGTACCAGCGGCGTATCCACCATGCTTGTATCATATTACACACGCATCGTTACTTAATCACTTAATCAAACCAAACCAAACAATGTAACATGTTCATGTCAAGATGTAAATCATGTCAAAATGTCTATGTCAAATATCCATGTCAAATGTCTATGTCAAATATCCATGTCAAATGTCTATGTCAAATATCCAAGTCAAATGTCTATGTCAAAATGTCATGTATGGCAAGTGAAAGGTCTCAACTAAACCATATGCACAAAAACAAAGTATTGAAGTAAAACTTGGTTTAAATCAAAGCTATGTTTTGTGTGAATGCATGCAACTATTTAATATGAACATTTATGTGGTGTTGTTATAATGCATACATCCAAGCCTTGCGACTGTGGTGATAAACCCTTAAACAAATTAAAGGTCTATCTGTGTAAATATCATCGAATTCGGTCATTCCTTTCTGTCCCCTTTCCCTGGGATGTCCGGAACGGGAGTTGTCAATTCCTATGGTACCACTACCTACTAACGAACGGCGTAGCTAATGTTAATGGATATATTGTCCCATGTAAACAAACCAAATGTCATAACAAAATGTGAGCATGTGAAAACAATGCACTAAGTATGTAATCAAATGAACATACATAGCGTGAAATGTCATGTAAAACGATGTACTAAGTAATGCACACAATGGGCACACCTAGCATGAAATGTCATGTAAAACGATGTACTAAGTAATGCACACAATGGGCATACCTAGCATGAAATGTCATATAAAACGATGTACTAAGTAATGCACACAATGGGCACACCTAGCATGAAATGTCATGTAAAACGATGTACTAAGTAATGCACACAATGGGCATACCTAGCATAAGATGTAATGAAATCATGTACTATAATGTACTAACGAACATAGCAGTATATGATGTGAAAACTGGAAAGCATGAAAGTAATAAGTAGGCACATGTGTTCCACCCCAAAACAGTTTGGAAAACAGTAAAAGAGGGGTCTATGTACTCACTTGTGATTGCTCAGTTGTCTAAAGATAATCACCAAGCAACGCTAGAGATCTCGGAATCAAACGGCACCTAATATAGGTAACTATGTTAATAACCGGACCTTAATCGGATGATTGGATAGCATGAGGTTTCGTAAACCAAACGAGTGTAGAGACTCGTGTCATTTGGTTTAACAAAACCTACATACTAAATGAAACTTAACCTAAGTCTTATTGACCCATTATGATCCGTTTAGGTAGCTTATGCTACTTTAACGCATCGTGCGCGTGAAACGCGTTCGGACCGCCTAACTAGTCCTATGACAAGTATTATATGCCTAAACATGTTACATAATCAGTTACGTGACAAAAGTTTAGGTTACATATGCTAAATTACCAATTATGTATGAAAAGGGTATTCTGGTAATTTACCTAAGGCATATAAACTACCTATCATACAACTACTTAAACGTCGTGACCATAAGGTATAATTTCGGAAGGTTATTCCCTACACTATGGTCACCTAATGTATTTGGTCGGATCCTAATGATCGACCAAACTGGGTCGGGTTCGAGGTATAAGCGATTTATTAGATCGCTTACCCTACGACCCTAGACAACGTGGTAATCAGTAGGCATAGTCCCAAGGGACTATGACCATCGTGATTACAATCACGTTGCGAAGTTCTAACGAACTTCGCATTGACCATTACTGGCCAACGCTGAAAGTCAAACAAAGTTTGACTTTCTGACTCGAAAAGCAGTAAAAATAAGGAAAAGAACGAAAGAATACTTACGAAGGGTCCCCGAATGCTAATCTAGATCAGTATAGTTCAGGTATGAAACAAGGTTTCAACTTAGAACACAACTAATAAGATTCTAGTGCTTTAAAACAATGAAAGGCATGGGGTATTTATAGTAAAAGTAGAGCCGCTAGGATCGTTTCTTGGAAAAGGGGAAAAGATCTAGTCCGTACACTTGTTGCAAGGTTATGGAAGCTTAATTCCATCCTTATCTAGTGACTAAGCAAGTGAAAACATGTGGTTAAGAATTAATTGGTTGCAACTTGCAATTAGAAACATTGAATCTGCCAGAACAGTCAGTCGCGTAGCGCGACTGGTAGCCCCTCAGGCGTCGCGCTACGCTAGCACCCCATCTGAATCAGAAAGTTTCATTTTTGGCAGCAATGGTCCCTGTTGTGTTTTAAGACCTTTTTCGATGCGTTTGAACCCCGTTAACCTCATTTCAAGGCTCTAAAATGAAGTTAAAGTATAGGGAACTCAAAACATACTCAAAAATATGCCGGAGGATGGTTCGTTTGGTCGTACGAACGCGATGTTCGCTTAATTACGACGGAATGCGCATAAGCGCGAAAAACGATCCAAATGACGCGACGAATGGATTTTTCTTAAGGCGAACAATAAAATATAATGTAGTCATGTTCACATAAATTTTTGGATGTCCGGATGTATTCAGAACGTAAGTTATGCGCGAATATGCAAACTTGTGCACTTTTTGACACTTTTAGTCCCTGAATGTCCCAAAAGTTTATTTTAGCACACCGAACCCCTCAAAGCCTATTTCTAAGCTATGTAAAGGATATTTAAGGTGTGTTTAACTTATGGTTATGTTCCGGAATGTTCGTTACAGTTCAAATTGACATACTTTCGCAGTTTGTCATATTTAGTCCCTGTAAGCGAATTAACTTGTTTTTGCCATACCAAAGCCTTCAAAACTTATTTCTAAGTTATGTAAAGGTTATTTAAGGTATGTTGAGTATATGTTGATGTTCCGGAGTATTTCTCGCATTAAACTGAGTACGTTTACGCACTAGTTTGCGTATAACTCTCCAGAAAGTGATGTAGAGTTTGAAATTACATAAAAGTCAAAACATGAAAAATGTATAACATAACAAAACAAACATTGGGATCAAATAACATTGTTTTATTGATAATAGAGCTGGTCATAGTGATTACAAGCACAGTTGTTACAGTCTCCCCTACTTGTGGAAATTTCGTCCCGAAATTTATTTAGAGGAAACTCGTGGAAAAAGATGTGGATATTTCGCCTTCATTTGATCTTCGCGTTCCCAAGTAAACTCAGGTCCACGTTTAGCTTCCCAGCGAACTTTGACCAAAGGAATGCGCTTGCGTTTAAGCCACTTGACTTCACGTTCCATGATTTCCACTGGTTTCTCAACAAATTTCAGTGTTTTGCCAACACGAATTTCGTCAAGCGGTATGGAGAAGTTCTCTTCAGCTGTACACTTCTTGAGATTGGACACGTGAAAAGTTGGATGAACATTTCCAAGTTCAGGAGGTAACTCAAGTCTGTAGGCTACCTTTCCGATTCTTTCGACGATCTTGAATGGTCCAACGTATCTAGGTGCAAGTTTTCCTTTCTTTCCAAATCTGATCACACCTTTCCAAGGTGAGACCTTAAGTAATACTCGATCACCGACTTGAAATTCAAAGGCTTTGCGTTTTGGGTCCGCGTAAATCTTCTGACGGTTTCTAGCTGCCTGAAGGTTATCACGAACTTTCTTGACCTTGTCAGTTGTCTCTAAAATGAGGGCAGGTCCAGTAAGTTGAGCCTCGCCAATCTCATTCCAGCAGACTGGTGAACGACATTTTCGACCATAGAGAGCTTCAAAAGGAGCCATTTTGATGCTAGTGTGATAACTGTTGTTGTAGGAGAATTCAATCAATTTAAGATGTGAATCCCAGCTACCACCAAAATCGATCACACAAGCTCTTAGCATATCCTCCAGTGTCTGGATTGTTCTCTCAGATTGACCATCCGTTTGCGGATGATAAGCTGTGCTCAGATTAAGTTGGGTCCCCATGGCAGATTGCATGGTTCTCCAAAAATGAGAAGTGAAACGAGCATCTCTGTCAGAAATGATGTTCAAAGGAACACCATGTCGAGCTACAATTTCATCTACATAGATTTGAGCAAGTCTGTCAGTAGGAAAATCCTCGCGGATTGGCAAGAAATGTGCTGACTTTGTAAGACGATCAACGACTACCCAGATGGCATCATAACCTTTCTTTGTGCGCGGGAGTTTGGTAACAAGATCCATAGTAATGTTTTCCCATTTCCAAACTGGGATCTCTGGTTGCTCCAATAAACCCGAAGGACGCTGATGTTCAGCCTTAACCTTTAGACAAGTAAGGCATTTGGATACGTATAAGGCAATGTCTTTCTTCATACCAGGCCACCAATAGTGAATACGAAGATCCTTATACATTTTATCTGAGCCCGGATGAATAGAATAACGAGACTTATGGGCTTCATCCATAAGCAAGGCACGAAGATCATCCTGGCTTGGGACCCACAAACGGTCCATGAAATAATACGATCCATTGTCCTTCTGTTCAAGAGCAGGTGTTATGTGATAAGGAAATTCCTTATCCATCAATCCTTGTGAAACACAAGATTGTTGAGCTTGAGAAATGCGTGCTTGAATATCGGATCGAGCTTGAATAACAGATTGAACACGTACACAATGAAGCTTAGTACGTTCCTTACGACTTAATGCATCAGCTACGACATTCGCCTTACCAGGATGGTAGCGAATTTCGCAGTCATAGTCGTTTAAAAGCTCAACCCAACGTCGCTGTCTCATGTTGAGTTCTTTCTGGTTGAAGATATGCTGAAGACTTTTGTGGTCAGTGAAAACCACACATTTTGTACCGTACAAATAGTGTCTCCAGATCTTGAGAGCAAAGACAACTGCACCCAACTCAAGATCATGAGTGGTGTAGTTCTTCTCATGTATCTTCAACTGCCTCGATGCATAGGCTATGACTTTGTTTCTTTGCATAAGAACACAGCCAAGACCCAATTTAGATGCATCACAATACACGACAAAATCATCATCACCCTCAGGCAATGATAGTACAGGCGCATCGCAAAGCTTCTGCTTCAAGTGTTGAAAAGCTTCCTCTTGTTTGTTTCCCCAATAAAAGGGCATTTTCTTCTGAGTTAGAGCAGTTAGAGGAACTGCAATCTTAGAGAAGTTTTCAATGAAGCGGCGATAATAACCCGCTAGACCAAGAAAAGAACGAACTTCAGTAGGAGTAGTAGGTGTATCCCAATCCTTAATCGCACTGATCTTGGAGGGATCTACATGAATACCTTGTTCGTTGATAATGTGCCCCAAAAATTGAACTTCTTTAAGCCAAAATTCGCACTTGGAGAATTTGGCGAAAAGTTGCTCTTTCTTCAGGAGTTCCAGAGTAAGACGAAGATGCTGCTCGTGATCAGCTCGCGTCTTAGAGTAAATCAAGATATCATCGATAAAAACAATGACGAACTGATCCAAATAAGGTTTGCAGACCCTATTCATTAAGTCCATGAAAACAGCAGGAGCATTAGTCAAACCGAATGGCATGACTGTGAACTCGTAATGTCCATAACGAGTACGGAACGCTGTCTTCGGAATATCTTCTTCTTGCACCCGAAGTTGATGATATCCAGATCGCAGATCAATCTTCGAAAAATAAGAAGCGCCTTGTAACTGATCAAAGAGATCATCGATGCGAGGTAGGGGATATCTATTCTTGATGGTAAGCTTGTTAAGCTCATGATAATCGATACACATCCTAAAGGATCCATCCTTCTTCTTGACAAAAAGAACGGGAGCACCCCAAGGTGAAAAACTAGGACGGATAAAGCCTTTGTCAGAGAGCTCCTGAAGCTGTTTAGACAACTCTTGCATCTCAGACGGTGCAAGACGATATGGAGCTCTAGCAATGGGATTTGCACCAGGTACGAGATCAATACGGAACTCGACTTGGCGTGCTGGAGGTAGACCAGGTAAATCTTCAGGGAACACTTCAGAATAATCCCGAATGACAGGAATATCTGAAATAGACTTACCCTTGCCTTTATCTTCTGTAACATGTGCTAAGAAAGCCACATAGTTCTTCTGCAGGTACTTCCGAGCTTTAAAACAAGACATGAGTTTGAGACCACCGATAGGCTTCTCACCTTGAACCTGCAGGATCTCGCCTGTCGAAAGCGGCACACGAACAATCTTCTTAGAACAAACTATCTCTGCGTGATGCTTGGATAACCAATCCATTCCCACAATAACGTCGAAGCTTCCAAGTTGCATAGGCGCGAGGTCAATAGGAAAAAGATGGTCGTTAAGATTCAACTGGCAGTTGTGAAGAACAGAATCAAGAATAATGGGTTCACCACTAGCAACCTCTACTGTCAAAGATTTGCCTAGTTTCGTTCTAGACACACGAAGCATAGGCTCGAAAGACAAAGACACGAAACTCTTATCGGCACCAGAATCGAAAAGAACAGATGCAGGCTGATTATTAATAAAGAACGTACCGTTCACCACATTATCGTCAGCCTGTGCCTCTTGGGCATTCATGTTAAAGACTCGGCCTCGAGCCGGAGCCTGATTCTGGTTCTGGTTCTGGTTCGCCAGTCTTGGGCACCGATTCCTGTAGTGGGTCAGATCCCCACAATTGTAACAAGCACCTGGTGGGTATTGTGGTCGTGCAGCTTGACCCTGTTGCGGAGCAGGAGGCTGAGCAACTTGTTGAGCCGGGTTCTGAACCGCGGGATTCTGAGCAGATCGACAAAAATTGGCGAGATGGCCTGATTTCCCACAGTTAGTACAGAAACGGCATGGAAGTTGTGGCTGGTGGTGACTGTTGCATCTATTGCACAAAGGTGCATTCCCTGAATAAGGTTTCTTCGCTGGAGGCTGTGCAGGTTGGTTGAGAGCTGCCTGATTAGCTTGAGCAGTGATAGCAAAATTTTGAGAAGCCTTACGCTTCTTTGCCCTCTTTGAAGAACCAGAGTTCTTTCCATTCAAGTTTTGACCTTTCTTGCTATCTTCCTTGTCAGCCGACTGCTTCTTGCCCTTGTCACCCTTCCTGTGTAACTTGTTCTTCCTGATCTGTGACTCAGTCAATCTCGTAGATAACTCGATCGCCTGACGAAGTGTGGCAGGGTTACTACCAGTAAGAATGTCTTGTACCGAGTCAGGTAGACCATCGATGTATCTCTCGATAGCCTTGTCGAGTGGGGTGACCATTGTTGGGCAAAGCAGACTCAATTCTTCAAACCGATCAGTATAAGCCCTGTGCTCACCACTATCTTGCTTCAAAACATCAAACTCTTTCTCCAACGCTCGCTGTTCATGGCGAGGACAGAATTCCCTCATCATAAGGGCTCTAAGTTCAGCCCATGTCTGTGCGAGAGCAACTTCTGCACCCCGGTCTCTCATAACCCCGTTCCACCATGTCAAAGCCCTCTTCTGAAATACGCTCGAGGAGAACTCGACCTTGCGATTATCCGGACACTGCACATGGCGAAAAGTATTCTCTATACTCTCGAACCACTGAAGAAGCCCAGTCGCTCCCTCAGAACCACTAAACTTGAGTGGTTTGGCCTGGTTAAAATCCTTGTATTTGCATGGAACATTGTTGTTGTTGTTGGCTTGTTGCCATTGAGCAAAGAGATTTGGGAATTGAGCAGCCATCTGCTGTGCAATAATTTCTGCCAGCTCGGCAGTAGCTATCTGGTTCTCGCGTCGAGGAGGCATTCTAAAAGAGGAAAACATGAAAAGAACGAGTGAGATGATTGGATGAAAAGAATGAGATGATAAAAACAAGAATTGCAAACAGCATAGATGGTGGTCATTCGTCCGTATCACAGAGCAAACAAACGACTCACAGTGACTAATCAAAGTAAATGGATCAAAAATAATGTATAATGAAGACATGCTCGCCTATAAGTGAACACTCATCCCAAGAATTCCCAGGTAAGCACAACTGGTCTCGCGTCTGGTTGAGATGTATACGAAGTGCTTGCCTAGACAGAAAACCCAGAATACAGGCATTCACCCTTCCAGTTTGCACATGTTCACATTATTTAAAACCCAAAACGTTTGACGGGATTTTTTGAAAATTAGAAGGCACAAGGCCAAAAACCAAACTGAAAAGGGTTCAAAACCATATAACAGAGGGTTCAAAACCTTACAATTGAGGGTTCAAAACCTTGTAAAAATTTATTCAAAAACAGATGATTGTTTTTCAAAAATCGTTTCGGAAAAATTTTGGTTCCTTGTTTTGTTAATCACCTAAGGATAGGTGATGTACATGTTTTAAGATCTAAACACAAGATAACTTGTGTTAGGGTCCTAGAAAAGTTATAGTCTAGGTCAAAGCATTACTAATAACCTAATTCCCTATAACCATTGGCTCTGATACCAACTCTTCTGTCACACCCCGACCGCGTAAAACAACAAATCGCGGCGGAAACATCGGGGCGTGTCGCGACAGAATTAATTGTCTCATAACCATGGCATACAAAGTTTTATTTAATTATTAAACAAGGGTGTTTCATTGTTTCAAACAGGTAATTAAAGAGTTCAGAACATAATTAAACATAGTCTATCTTCTTTTAAAGTTTCTAAGGCACAGGTCCGCCCTAGTATCATGATCAACATCCTATGGAAAAGCACCTGAAAACACATGTGAAAATAGGTACGTCAGCATAAAAATGCCTGTGAGATACATAGGTTTTGTGAAAATAAGATTCATGACTTATGTTTGAGAAAATGTTTAGTCATGAACCTTGTTATTTGCTTTGTCTTGTAAATCATTGAAAACAATAAGATCAGATGATATGTATAAGTAATTGTCAGGTTAAATAGATAACCATGTAAAGATGTGTTTGTATAAGATAAGTTGTTTGTAAATAAATGTCTTGTGAAAAGTGTATTATTTGTATGAAATGTTCTATGTCTCAAACTGAAATGATTCAAATAACGTTACGACATGTAATACCATACAAACACTTATATATAGGAAGTACCAGCGGCGTATCCACCATGCTTGTATCATATTACACACGCATCGTTACTTAATCACTTAATCAAACCAAACCAAACAATGTAACATGTTCATGTCAAGATGTAAATCATGTCAAAATGTCTATGTCAAATATCCATGTCAAATGTCTATGTCAAATATCCATGTCAAATGTCTATGTCAAATATCCAAGTCAAATGTCTATGTCAAAATGTCATGTATGGCAAGTGAAAGGTCTCAACTAAACCATATGCACAAAAACAAAGTATTGAAGTAAAACTTGGTTTAAATCAAAGCTATGTTTTGTGTGAATGCATGCAACTATTTAATATGAACATTTATGTGGTGTTGTTATAATGCATACATCCAAGCCTTGCGACTGTGGTGATAAACCCTTAAACAAATTAAAGGTCTATCTGTGTAAATATCATCGAATTCGGTCATTCCTTTCTGTCCCCTTTCCCTGGGATGTCCGGAACGGGAGTTGTCAATTCCTATGGTACCACTACCTACTAACGAACGGCGTAGCTAATGTTAATGGATATATTGTCCCATGTAAACAAACCAAATGTCATAACAAAATGTGAGCATGTGAAAACAATGCACTAAGTATGTAATCAAATGAACATACATAGCGTGAAATGTCATGTAAAACGATGTACTAAGTAATGCACACAATGGGCACACCTAGCATGAAATGTCATGTAAAACGATGTACTAAGTAATGCACACAATGGGCATACCTAGCATGAAATGTCATATAAAACGATGTACTAAGTAATGCACACAATGGGCACACCTAGCATGAAATGTCATGTAAAACGATGTACTAAGTAATGCACACAATGGGCATACCTAGCATAAGATGTAATGAAATCATGTACTATAATGTACTAACGAACATAGCAGTATATGATGTGAAAACTGGAAAGCATGAAAGTAATAAGTAGGCACATGTGTTCCACCCCAAAACAGTTTGGAAAACAGTAAAAGAGGGGTCTATGTACTCACTTGTGATTGCTCAGTTGTCTAAAGATAATCACCAAGCAACGCTAGAGATCTCGGAATCAAACGGCACCTAATATAGGTAACTATGTTAATAACCGGACCTTAATCGGATGATTGGATAGCATGAGGTTTCGTAAACCAAACGAGTGTAGAGACTCGTGTCATTTGGTTTAACAAAGCCTACATACTAAATGAAACTTAACCTAAGTCTTATTGACCCATTATGATCCGTTTAGGTAGCTTATGCTACTTTAACGCATCGTGCGCGTGAAACGCGTTCGGACCGCCTAACTAGTCCTATGACAAGTATTATATGCCTAAACATGTTACATAATCAGTTACGTGACAAAATTTTAGGTTACATATGCTAAATTACCAATTATGTATGAAAAGGGTATTCTGGTAATTTACCTAAGGCATATAAACTACCTATCATACAACTACTTAAACGTCGTGACCATAAGGTATAACCTCGGAAGGTTATTCCCTACACTATGGTCACCTAATGTATTTGGTCGGATCCTAATGATCGACCAAACTGGGTCGGGTTCGAGGTATAAGCGATTTATTAGATCGCTTACCCTACGACCCTAGACAACGTGGTAATCAGTAGGCATAGTCCCAAGGGACTATGACCATCGTGATTACAATCACGTTGCGAAGTTCTAACGAACTTCGCATTGACCATTACTGGCCAACGCTGAAAGTCAAACAAAGTTTGACTTTCTGACTCGAAAAGCAGTAAAAATAAGGAAAAGAACGAAAGAATACTTACGAAGGGTCCCCGAATGCTAATCTAGATCAGTATAGTTCAGGTATGAAACAAGGTTTCAACTTAGAACACAACTAATAAGATTCTAGTGCTTTAAAACAATGAAAGGCATGGGGTATTTATAGTAAAAGTAGAGCCGCTAGGATCGTTTCTTGGAAAAGGGGAAAAGATCTAGTCCGTACACTTGTTGCAAGGTTATGGAAGCTTAATTCCATCCTTATCTAGTGACTAAGCAAGTGAAAACATGTGGTTAAGAATTAATTGGTTGCAACTTGCAATTAGAAACATTGAATCTGCCAGAACAGTCAGTCGCGTAGCGCGACTGGTAGCCCCTCAGGCGTCGCGCTACGCTAGCACCCCATCTGAATTAGAAAGTTTCATTTTTGGCAGCAATGGTCCCTGTTGTGTTTTAAGACCTTTTTCGATGCGTTTGAACCCCGTTAACCTCATTTCAAGGCTCTAAAATGAAGTTAAAGTATAGGGAACTCAAAACATACTCAAAAATATGCCGGAGGATGGTTCGTTTGGTCGTACGAACGCGATGTTCGCTTAATTACGACGGAATGCGCATAAGCGCGAAAAACGATCCAAATGACGCGACGAATGGATTTTTCTTAAGGCGAACAATAAAATATAATGTAGTCATGTTCACATAAATTTTTGGATGTCCGGATGTATTCAGAACGTAAGTTATGCGCGAATATGCAAACTTGTGCACTTTTTGACACTTTTAGTCCCTGAATGTCCCAAAAGTTTATTTTAGCACACCGAACCCCTCAAAGCCTATTTCTAAGCTATGTAAAGGATATTTAAGGTGTGTTTAACTTATGGTTATGTTCCGGAATGTTCGTTACAGTTCAAATTGACATACTTTCGCAGTTTGTCATATTTAGTCCCTGTAAGCGAATTAACTTGTTTTTGCCATACCAAAGCCTTCAAAACTTATTTCTAAGTTATGTAAAGGTTATTTAAGGTATGTTGAGTATATGTTGATGTTCCGGAGTATTTCTCGCATTAAACTGAGTACGTTTACGCACTATTTTGCGTATAACTCTCCAGAAAGTGATGTAGAGTTTGAAATTACATAAAAGTCAAAACATGAAAAATGTATAACATAACAAAACAAACATTGGGATCAAATAACATTGTTTTATTGATAATAGAGCTGGTCATAGTGATTACAAGCACAGTTGTTACAGGTTGTTCTGCTCAACTGCCTGATCAGTGAGACGATGGGACAATCGTATGACTTGCTGGATCGTAGGGAGGTTAGCTACAGTCACATGGCTCTGAATCTCTGGCAGTAAACCCTTGAGGTACAGCTCGATACGTTTGATAGGAGGATCCACCATAGTAGGGCACAATACAGCCAATTTGTTCGATCTCTTCGTATACCCCCCGATTTCAGACCCCGTCATCTTCAAATTGTAAAACTCCACCACTAGCTTGTGAATGTCATCGCGATGACAGTACTCCTCTTTGATCAGATCTTTGAAGTCGTTCCATGGGGTGGCATTAGCAGCTGCCAACCCTAACATTTGAACATGTGCGTTCCACCAAGTTAACGCACCGCCTTCAAGTGTCCCAGTAGCAAATTTCACCCTACGAGCTTCAGGGCATTCACACATCTCAAAAACGGATTCGATCTTCTCGAACCAGTGGAAAAGACCTACAGCTCCTTCTGTACCACTGAAGGTACTAGGTCGACAGTCCATAAAGGTCTTGAATGTACACACGGAAGGCTGAGCATGCTGACCTGTTGCGCGAGAAGGAAAAGACAAGGTTAAGCACAAGAGTTGGTTCGCGAGAGTAGGATCTAAACATCCTAAGATAGGTCGGAATGGCAGGTTATACCTCCTGTAGGGGCTGCTGCGAGTGCCTCAGCAACTCGTTCATTGATTAGAGCCGTCCGCTGGGCTTGAGTCAAGTTCAGATGTCAACTCATGATCTTCATATCAAAGGAAACACAAGTGAGAGAAGTGTCGTGAAAGTGCATAAGTATGGGATGGCAGAAGAGAGTAAGCACACAGGGTTTCAAACAATAATCGTTACGTCGACTAAGCATACCATGAACAATGCATTATGCAACCCAATAGACAGGGAATATAAATATAAACCGTATCACCTATAGTGTTGAGTCTTGCACATGGAGCGAAGCATCGTTGTGGATCGTTGAGCACTGTACAGGTTATAGTCTGGTTTTGTAAAAAAACTTTTCCCTTTTTAAAACCAAGTTCACTATAACCAATGGGTCTGATACCAATCTGTCACACCCCCAAAATCCACAAGCGGAGTATCACCGCAGGAGGCGTGACTGACCAGGATCCAGCCACCAATCATATTGAACAATGCAATTAAATAAATAAAAGTCCAACCACACAATATAATTGGTGTTCAAAACAAATTAATCAAATTCAAGTTATTAGCGGAAGCATAATGTTTAAAACCAAAGTATAAGTTTAAAAGTTCAAGTGTTTAACATGGAACTCCACAATCCATGTCCCACAATGACCTCTCCTCCTCGTGCAAGCTCCATCTACGCACCTAACGACCTGCAAGGCATGTAACAACGAGTCAACAACAAAGTTGAGCGAGTTCACAGTTGGTTGTCCATTTTAAAGTTGTTCCAAAAACCATAAGTTCTTTCGAAAGCCATGTATTAACCAATTCCTTTTTTCCAAAACCATAACCAGTGGGGGCTACCCCATGTTAACCACTAGACCCAATACCATATCGACAACTGGCTGGAGTCATGTTTATGTGCCCTATGTCAATGTCTATCATCATTGACTAAGTGCCCAGATCCATTAGTCCACTCTTGTCCTCTGCGGCACGGTGTGAGGCTTGTCAAACCTAATAGCGCTATTTAACTAATGACCCGCTCGCCATTGGTCCGACGATTAAGTCGATATAAAAATGGGGGACTTCATGATAGAGTTTTGTCTAGTAAGTTATATGTTGTCATCCTTCCTACGGAGGATGGAGGTACGTAATCTACCCATGGAGAATACGCAGGTTTAATGTTGTCATCCTTCCCATGGAGGACGGAGGTACACATTCTACCCAAGGAGAATATACAGGTTCCGTTTTAGTTTCTTAACCCATTCCCAAACCACCGAGAATCCCATACCTTATAGAAAGTGTGAACTCACCTTGGTTTGCTCGGTTTGTTAAGTTACTTGTTTCCAATTAATCAGTCAAAGCCTATTGTGATTCATACATACGTAATCAGTTTCACATTCACAAGGTTCGCGTATAAATACAAATCGCAGTGGGTATTCAATCAGTGATCACCAAATAGCACATAGTAGTTACACAACTTGTTAAAATTTGCAGTTCACATGTATGTTTAGTAACGGTGCTTAACAGTTAAGTATGCTAATCAAAACCGAATCATGTTTCCTCATGCATATCTTCAACAGACAAAGGTTTAACATACAATCATTCATTATCATACTCGTTCAAAACTACAGTCTGTTTGTGACTACTCACAGAGCGACGAAACTCTAGACGGCGAAACTTATAGAGTTTCGTCGGGATACTAAGTGGCGAAACGTATAGAGTTTCGTTGAGTTAACATGTGACGAAACACTTCATGTTACGTCGAGATATAGTGTGGCGAAACTTCTCATGTTTCGTCACTCCTCATCAGTTAATGAAACACATAAACCCTAACAGTTTATCGATTCCTAGATCTCTAATCATCCACAACGATTCCAATTTTGATCATGCATAATAGATGACATAACATACCTACTGCAACAGAATTATCTAGTCCATATAGTGAATCATGAATGAATACGAGACATCACATTCCTAACCTGCATGTTTTCGTCTACTTGATTAAACAAAAACTAATAAAACCCTAGTTAACACAGAATCACAATCATCGATACTGAACAGTGAACATTGCGGAAATGATCACAAACATCAGATCTGATCTAATAGATTAGTAACAGACATCAAACCCTAATTGATCACATATGAGAGCACAGTTTCTAATAAACCCCTATGTTCACAATAGATCACACATAACAATCATCAACAATGAATCAAGCAGAATAAGTCGGGTAATCTAAATCATATACTAACTGGTGGAAAGATCAGATAAGGAAGAACTTCGAGAGGAATGATGAATGATAATTGCCGTCAAGTGTAAAGGAGAGTCTAGGGTTTCACAACTTATGATTCACGCACAAATAACGTGAGTGGGACTGGGCTTACTTGGGCTGAGGGCCCATCTCAGTGAAACTCTCCTCTGGCGAAACACTCATGTTTTGTCGGGTAAGATATACGGCGAAACACCTAGGTTTCGTCTTGTGAGTGTTGTGGCAAAACACCTAGGTTTCATAGTCATAAGATGAGAATGCAAGTGTACAGTTTATAACTCAAGCAGTTAAGTTTATAAGTTTATTATTCACCAACTATAATATAATACACCTAACATACATCAAACATGAACAAGTTACAATGCAAGCAGCTTATGAAAATACTTTGCGAAACGAGTAACGTGACGAGTATAGACCTTGAAAACTCGGGTTATCACAGCTGCTTCTGTTCTTCATTCGTCAACACCCACTCAACCCGACATTATACGTAATTGGTCTCATCCAAAGGCACCTGTGCGTGATGGTAAGTATCATTTTCTGTTGACATTTTGAGATAAACCACATCTTAATGGACTCATTTATAAGTGGGTCAATGTTTGTTTTCTTATTTGATTTTAATTTGGTTTGTTTTCTTATTTGATTTTCTTCAGAGTTTCTTCACGTGAAGCCTGGTAAAGGGGCTGCATATGTGAGGACTACTCTACGAAATCATATAACAGGAAACTCTGTTGAGAAAACTTTCCAGGCTGGAAGTAAGGTATATATAAATGCTTGGAGTCAAAGGTCTGCATGTTTACTTTAAAAACTGATGTATTATTTGTTACAAAAGCTACAACAAACCAAACTTATTTGTACCATATGGTTGATTGACTTATTTAAGATCTTCTCCAAAACTTAAAAGAATCTGTCATTTTGAGGTTAAAAGTCAAAGTGCACATTCTTAACCCGTTTGATCTTTTGATGACATTGTCAGATTGAACAAGCTGAGGTCACTAAGGAGACAAAGCAATTCACATACAAGGAGGGTTCACAGTTTGTTTTCATGGATCTGGTATCTTTAACTTCTTATATTAATGAATAATTCAACTTGACAATATTTGAGGAAAGGAAAAATTGCATAGTCTATGAGGGATATCGTACATAATGTGTTGTTTTGTTTTTGTGTAATATTGGCATTGTGACAACTCGAAATTTAGAACCTTCTATTTGTATCTCGATGTAACATGCTTAAACGTGTGACTAGTTAACTATGTTGGTTTAATGAGATAAGCAAACATTCTCTGCGATTATGTGTTATGTGTGTATGCTTGTATGTATAGTATGCGTATAGATTCATGTAAGCCGAGAACCAAGAACCCGACTCGAGACCATGTGGTCTCGAGTAAACAGTAACACTTGGGCCGGATGGGCCACGCACCCCATTTAACCCAACCGAAACCCATTAGGGTGCACCATGTGGACAAGTATATAACCCTTAGTGATGTTAACCTTGCCATCCTTTGGACAAACCACACACACTCCCCCTTCCTCTCACTAAAACCCTAAGCTACAACATTGTTCTCCTTCTTCTCGGATCAAACCGGTGACGCTAGGACTCGCGGATCGGCACACACGCACACACACATTCGGAAGCTTCATACTCACCTTTGAAACCATCAACCGGTTAGTGTTCTTATGATGTTGTTGTTAAATGGTAGTATGAATGATATGATCTAACTAGTGTAGTTACATGATTGATGATGCTTTGTGAATCGGTTGTGTGTGATGTTGATAATCGGCTAACATGCTTTGATTTCGGATATGTTACATAATGAGCTCATGATATCTTGTGTCTAAACATGATTCAAACCATTGATTATTGATGATTCATGAAAACCGGCTTGCATATGTGTAGTATCATGTTAATCGGATTAGTGTAGAGTTGATTTTAGATGTTATGTGATGATTCGAAACCTTTAGATGAATATGTTCAAGTGTGATGATTTTTTGTTCATGATTATGTTTTGTTTGAATACCAATTGTATTGGTTAAACTTTTATACCTTTTAACTCGCATGTTCAATATGATTGGTGGCCGGATCCTGGTCAGTCATGCCTCCAAGCGGTAGTACTCCGCAGGTGGATTTTGGGGGTGTGACAGATTGGTATCAGAGCCATTGGTTATAGAGAACTTGGTTTTAATAAAGGAGAAACGTTTTGTTAAAACCAGACTATAACCTGTACAGTGCTCAAACGGTCCACAACGACGCTCCACTCCACATGCAAGGCTCGACATTCTAGGTGATATGATCTGTGTATATATTGCCTACTTGTTAGTTACATAGTACATTGCTTATGGTGTGCTTGGTTAGTATAACTACTGTTGCTTGAACACGTGCGTGCTTACTCTATTTTATCGTCGTACTTTCGCGAACCCCTCTCACTCACGTTCTTCTTGATATGAAGATCATGTCTGGACGCGTTAACCTGACACAAGCCCAGTTGACGGCTCTGATCAACGAACGAGTTGCCGCAGCACTTGAAGCTGCACACGCAGGAGGTATATCCTGCAGCCCGAACTCATTCTAGGATCTTTAGAATCCTACTCTCGTGAACCAACCTTTGTGTTAAACTCTGTCTTTTCTTTCACCCACGATAGGCCTGCATGCTCAGCCACCCGTGTGCACTTTTAAGACCTTCATGGACTGCCGACCAACTACCTTTAGCGGCACTGAAGGAGCAGTAGGTCTCCTACACTGGTTTGAGAAACTAGAATCTGTCTTCGAAATGTGCGAATGCCCTGAGGCGCGCAGGGTGAAGTATGCTACTGGTACTCTCGAGGGTTTAGCCCTTACATGGTGGAACGCTCAGGTTCAGATGCTGGGGTTGGTTGCTGCCAACGCCACCCCATGGGAAAATTTTAAAGAGATGATCAAGGAGGAATACTGCAGTCGTGATGAGATTCACAAACTGGAAGTGGAGTTCTTCAACCTCAAGATGACGGGGTCCGAAATTGAAGCTTACGTGAAAAGGTCGAACGAACTGGCAATCCTGTGTCCTACTATGGTGGATCCTCCCATCAAACGCATCGAACTATTTCTTCAGGGCTTAGTGCCAGAAATCCAAAGTCATGTGACTTCAGCGAACCTCGCCACCTACCAGCAAACTGTTCAGTTGGCTCACCGTCTCACGGATCAGGCAGTGGAGCAGAACAAGTTACCAAAACGCATAGGTGCTGCAACTACTTCTGTTACCTCTAGTGACAACAAACGGAAATGGGATGGAACTTCAAGTAAGGGTTCGACTTCTGTTCAGTCCCAGTCTCAGCAGAGAAAGACTGATGACTACAAGAGCCCTAATCAGCAATCGTCTGGTGGTCAAGGTCATGGTGGGTACAAAGGAAATCACCCCAAATGCAATCGCTGCAGCCTGCACCACAGCGGGCCATGCACCAGGGGCAACTGTCATCGGTGCAACAAGCCTGGTCACGCTGCAAAGGATTGCAGGAGCTTATACCCCGCCAATCAGCATCGTCAGCAAGCTCAACAGAATCAACGCCAGCAGCAACAGCAAGGTGATAACAAAGGGTGCTTTCAGTGTGGAGCTGAGGGCCACTTCAAGAGAGATTGTCCCCAACTGAACAGGAACCACAACAACAACAACAACAATAACAACAATCAGGGGAATGGTAACAATGGGAACAACAACAACAATGGCGCCAGGGGGCGGGTGTTTGTTATTGGCCAAGGTGAAGCAAGGAATGACCCCAATGTTGTGGCGGGTAAGTTCCTTCTCGACGACTTTTATGTTTCAGTTTTATTTGATTCGGGTGCCGATACTAGCTACATGTCACTAGAAGTTAGCCGAATGCTTAAGCGTATTCCAACACCTTTGAACAACAAGCACACCGTAGAGCTAGCAAATGGTAAGAGTTTAGAAGCCACACACATAGTCAAGGGTTGTAAACTTATTCTCGCTGACCAGACCTTCTCTATCGACCTCATTCCTATTGTCTTGGGTAGTTTCGACGTTGTCATTGGGATGGATTGGTTATCCCAACACCGAGCAGAGATTCTTTGCAACGAGAAGGTTGTCCGTATTCCAGGTCCCGGTGGTGAACCTCTCATGATTCATGGCGACAAGAGGAGTGCTGTTGAGAATGTCATTTCTCTCTTTAAGGCCCAAAAGTGCTTGCGAAAGGGCCACACTGCCATTTTGGCTCTCGTTACTGACACCTCAGAAAAAGAGAAGAAGATAGAAGATTTTCCAGTTGTACGCGATTATCCAGAGGTATTTCCTGAGGAATTACCTGGTCTTCCACCTCATCGCCAAGTCGAGTTTCAGATCGAACTAGCTCCTGGAGCTGCGCCCATAGCCCGTGCACCTTATCGTTTAGCCCCATCAGAGTTGAAGGAACTCTCTACGCAACTACAAGAGCTCCTGGATAAGGGTTTTATTCGTCCAAGCTCATCGCCCTGGGGAGCTCCAGTACTATTTGTGAAAAAGAAGGACGGTACCTTCAGAATGTGCATCGACTACAGGGAACTCAACAAGGTGACAGTGAAGAACCGCTACCCTCTACCGCGTATTGACGATTTGTTCGACCAACTGCAGGGGTCGAGCTACTACTCGAAGATCGATTTGAGATCGGGTTATCACCAGCTGAGAGTCCGAGAAGAGGACGTCTCCAAAACAGCTTTCAGAACTCGATACGGGCACTATGAGTTTTTGGTCATGCCTTTTGGGATGACAAACGCACCTGCGGTTTTCATGGACTTGATGAACCGAGTGTGCAAGCCTTACCTGGACAAGTTCGTTATAGTCTTCATCGACGACATCCTAATCTATTCCAAGAGTCAGGAGGAACACGAACAGCACCTACGACTTATCCTGGAACTTCTTCAAACAGGACAACTTTATGCAAAGTTCTTGAAATGCGACTTCTGGCTTCGAGAAGTCCATTTCCTAGGCCACGTGGTAAACAAGGATGGGATTCACGTTGATCCATCCAAGATAGACTCGATTAAGAACTGGCCTGCACCTCGTACACCAAAGGAAATTCGCCAATTCTTGGGTTTGGCGGGATACTACCGGAGATTCATAAAGGATTTTTCTAAGATTGCATAGCCTCTCACCTCACTGACACAGAAGGGCGTTGTTTATCGCTGGGGAAACGCACAGGAGTTGGCATTTCAGCACCTAAAGGATAGACTTTGCAGCGCACCTATCCTTTCCTTGCCGGAGGGCACAGACGACTTTGTGGTTTACTGCGACGCATCAATTCAAGGTCTTGGTTGCGTGTTGATGCAACGAGACAAAGTTATAGCCTACGCCTCACGCCAGCTTAAGGTTCACGAAAAGAACTACACTACGCATGATTTAGAGCTGGGAGCTGTTGTTTTTGCACTTAAGTTATGGCGGCATTACCTGTATGGTACCAAGTGCGCCATCTACATCGACCACAGGAGCCTCGAGCATATCTTCAAGCAGAAGGAACTGAATATGCGGCAACGACGATGGGTCGAGCTACTAAATGACTACGAGTGCTCAATCAGGTATCACCCGGGCAAGGCCAATGTTGTGGCTGACACCCTCAGTCGGAAGGACACTGCGCCTAAGCGCGTGCGAGCTTTACAACTCACGATCCACTCTAGTCTCCCTTCCCAAATACGAGCTGCTCAGATAGAGGCACTGAAACCAGAAAATGTCAGGACTGAAGCCCTACGCGGATCAAGGCAACGATTAGAACAAAAGGAAGACGGTGCTTACTACGTAACGGGACGCATTTGGGTCCCACTCTATGGCAACCTACGAGAGCTTGTGATGGATGAAGCACACAAGTCTCGCTACTCGGTGCATCCTGGTTCGGATAAAATGTACCACGATATCAAAGCTACGTACTGGTGGCCTAGCATGAAGGCCCACATAGCAACTTACGTCAGCAAGTGTTTGACTTGTGCAAGAGTCAAGTCTGAATACCAGAAACCCTCAGGCCTACTCCAACAACCAGAGATACCACAATGGAAATGGGAGCAGATTTCCATGGATTTTGTCACTGGCCTACCTAGATCCCAGCGCGGGAATGATACTATTTGGGTGATCGTGGATCGACTCATAAAGTCTGCACACTTCCTGGCTATCAAGGAAACGGATAAATTCTCCACTCTCGCAGAAATATACCTCAAGGAAGTTGTTTTGAGGCACGGGGTGCCCACCTCTATTATCTCAGATCGAGATGCACGTTTTACTTCAGAGCTGTGGCAAGCAATGCACAAATCCTTCGGCTCACGATTAGACATGAGCACAGCGTATCACCCCCAGACGGACGGGCAGTCCGAGCGCACTATTCAAACCTTAGAAGACATGCTTCGTGCATGTGTAATCGACTTTGGAAACTGCTGGGAAAAGCATCTGCCACTTGTGGAATTCTCGTACAATAACAGCTACCACACCAGCATTAAAGCTGCTCCATTTGAGGCATTATACGGACGTAAATGCCGGTCACCTCTTTGCTGGGCAGAGGTGGGAGATAGTCAGATCACTGGCCCAGAACATGTGGTAGACACAACCGAACAGATTGCTCAAATACGAAAACGCATGGCGGCAGCTCGCGACCGTCAGAAAGTTTACGCCGACATGGGCAGGAAACCGCTTGAGCTCCAGGTTGGGGAGCGGGTACTACTCAAAGTTTCACCCTGGAAGGGCGTGGTTCGTTTTGGTAAACGCGGCAAACTTAACCCACGATACGTTGGACCCTTCGAAGTCATTGAGAAAATAGGCAGGGTGGCCTACAGACTCAACTTACCAGCGGAACTCGGTGCAGTTCACAACATTTTTCACGTGTCGAATCTGAAGAAGTGTCCGTCAGATGAGACCCACGTAGTTCCTCTGAAGGAACTCACTATTGACGAACAGTTACGATTCGTCGAGGAACCAGTCGAAATCACGGACCGGGATGTTAAGGTCCTCAAGAGCACCAGAATACCTCTCGTTCGAGTTCGTTGGAACTCACGTCGCGGCCCGGAGTTCACCTGGGAGCGCGAAGATCAGATGAAACAAAAGTATCCCCAACTGTTCGCAAACAGTACAACCACTACTGAGGCCGAAGCTACGGAATTTCGGGACGAAATTCCAGATCAACGGGGGGTGGATGTGACACCCAAGGAAAACCAGGAAAACCATACAACTTAACTAGCTTCCTCAGTGAGTGCCTACCAAATTTCGGGACGAAATTTCTTTCAACTTGGGGACGATGTGACAACTCGAAATTTAGAACCTTCTATTTGTATCTCGATGTAACATGCTTAAACGTGTGACTAGTTAACTATGTTGGTTTAATGAGATAAGCAAACATTCTCTGCGATTATGTGTTATGTGTGTATGCTTGTATGTATAGTATGCGTATAGATTCATGTAAGCCGAGAACCAAGAACCCGACTCGAGACCATGTGGTCTCGAGTAAACAGTAACACTTGGGCCGGATGGGCCACGCACCCCATTTAACCCAACCGAAACCCATTAGGGTGCACCATGTGGACAAGTATATAACCCTTAGTGATGTTAACCTTGCCATCCTTTGGACAAACCACACACACTCCCCCTTCCTCTCACTAAAACCCTAAGCTACAACATTGTTCTCCTTCTTCTCGGATCAAACCGGTGACGCTAGGACTCGCGGATCGGCACACACGCACACACACATTCGGAAGCTTCATACTCACCTTTGAAACCATCAACTGGTTAGTGTTCTTATGATGTTGTTGTTAAATGGTAGTATGAATGATATGATCTAACTAGTGTAGTTACATGATTGATGATGCTTTGTGAATCGGTTGTGTGTGATGTTGATAATCGGCTAACATGCTTTGATTTCGGATATGTTACATAATGAGCTCATGATATCTTGTGTCTAAACATGATTCAAACCATTGATTATTGATGATTCATGAAAACCGGCTTGCATATGTGTAGTATCATGTTAATCGGATTAGTGTTGAGTTGATTTTAGATGTTATGTGATGATTCGAAACCTTTAGATGAATATGTTCAAGTGTGATGATTTTTTGTTCATGATTATGTTTTGTTTGAATACCAATTGTATTGGTTAAACTTTTATACCTTTTAACTCGCATGTTCAATATGATTGGTGGCCGGATCCTGGTCAGTCACGCCTCCAAGCGGTAGTACTCCGCAGGTGGATTTTGGGGGTGTAACAGGCATAATGTATTGTAGTCTACATACGAGGAAGTTCGTCTTAATGAGTCAGACATGGGAGATAATAAGAAATGGCTAAAAGAAGGCATGGACTGCAATTTGCTATTTTGGAAGGGAAAGGTTATCGATTTTGAGGTCACGTTACAGATTAAAGTGAAAATAGTTGATGTTGATCCTGGTACGAAGGGTGAAGCAGCTCAAGGTAATATAAATGTCATTAATTAGTACTTCTTCTTCCAATTAATAAAATATATTAAGTACCCTTCAAGTTTGGTATGCGCCTAAGGCACGAGGCAATCTGGAAAAAGCCTCAGGGCTTGAGGCAGCACCTGTGGGTCAAAACTGTAAAACAACCAAACGGCTAATGACAACAAGAACAGTGGATATGGATTGGAGAACGAGATCGTTACGGGTTCTACCTATGTTTCTTTTGCCTGCTTTGTCGTTCGGTTTGTATTATGGGCTTTCGAGTTTCACTAAATTTTGTAAGTTTCAACACCTTTTGAGGTTTACATTGCTCATTTTAATGCTTATATTATAACCATGTCGCATTTGCACTTTGATCATGTACATCTTTTTCTTTCGCGAAGATTTTATTTTTGTATGATTTTAACTATATATTAATCATAAATAGTTTTTAATAAAAGTAATTTTATCGAGCCCGGAAAGCAATCCCGGGTAATAACCTAGTATAATATATTTATAACACTCCCCCTTGGTTATCAATTTATACGTTTTGAGATGTTGCCTCGTTAAAAACCTTGCTAAGAAAATCGAGTGACACAAAACCTTAGCTAAGGGAAAAAGGGTGCGTTGCATATTTTCTCCTCCTGATACTTCTGGATTATGTATAAAGAGTGGAACCAACGCATCCCTTCCCATTTTGAAAAACCCTATTACCGTACTGTTAAAGAAGATTCCTCATCTATAACGACTCGCCCAAAAATGTCCTAAAACGATCCGTAAGTGAAAACCCGGACACCTGAAACCCTAATGTTCACAAAAAACCAAGAAATTAAGAAACTTGGATTTCACGCGGGCCGCGTAAGACATAATGGTAGCCTACGCGGGCCGCGACAGATCGAAAATCACCGGATAAGCGTGAAGGCCACGTATCATGACACGTGTCAAGACCACCGACGACTCAGCAACCCTTACCGTCGCCTTTATGGCCCTCGCGGGCCGCGTAAGTTACATCAAAGGGTTTATGCGGGCCGCGTAAAACCCAATTTCATGCTATAAATTGTCTGGACCTGGGGCTGTCCTCTGTGCTCGAAATGCCATTCTTAAAACACCCCTATTCTGCTAAAATCGAATTTCCGGGTAGTGAAACGCTGCTACGACTACAAGGTATTAGCTCGATCACTGCTACGTTTCAAACTGCTACAATTCTTTTCTTTCCTTCAGCTTTTATTATAGTAAATAGTAGCTCAGGATTATACCTTCTAAATCCCGAAACTCTGCCCGTATTAGGGTAATAACTCTAATCACTGGTACGATACTTTATCCGATCGACTAAAACCGATCCAATGGATGTTTAAGTGCTGCCAATATTTGGCTATACTTTGTCATTCGTTGTGAGGGTTTTGATCTCGTGATTATCGTTAAAGTTGAATTGAGTAATACACTAATACGAGTTCCATTGTAGCTAGAAATTAGAATTTGTAACCATGGAACTACTAAACTAGAATACTTAGTGATTAAGTAAACTTAATAGTTAAGGAAAACTTAGTGGTTAAGTAAACTTAGTAGTTAAGATAACTTAGCGGTTAAGAAACCTTAATACATAAGTTAAACTTAATCAGCTAAGTAAGATTAATTAATCAGTTAAGTATGAATAATTAAGTTAAGTATGATTAATTAATCAGTTAAGCAAGATTAATTAAGCTAAGCGAGATTAATTAAGCTAAGCAAAATTAATTAAGCTAAGCAAGATTAATTAAGCTAAGTAAGATTAATTAAGTAAGTAAAATAAACACCTAAATAGATATACATGAAAATAAATATATATGAGATAGATAATATCAAAGGAAGGTGCAAGGAAGGTATACGAAGGTATATATATATGGGTAGGAAAGCTATATGAAACTTCCTAGAAATTTCATACTTCTTACCTATAAATAGGAAGCCTAGGAATTAATTTCCTTTGCTCATTCCTTCTATTCTTCTCTCTATACGTTGGTGTTCTAACCAATAATCACCGATGCGATATTCTGTCCGATCGATTCAGGAACCAACTAACGGATGCCAAAGTGCTATACTTTGTGAATTTCGTTAAACGGATGCCAAAGTGCTATACTTTGTGAATTTCGTTAAGGTTCGAATCTCGTGACCATCGTTAGGTTTGATTTGGTTTAACACTAATACGTATTCCATTCTGTTAAACTAAATGTTTAACTACTCGAAACTCTACACCATACTCTTACAATCAAAATGGATGCTTAATCATCAGAAGGTTCAAAACAATAAAGTATATGCTTAATTATTAGAAGGAGTAGAATCAAGAAGCTTGTTAAATCATTACTACATGCTTATAATGTGAGTCATTCTCTTTTTATCAATAATGTTTTACAATACTCAAAGTTATTTTCAAAGGTTATAATTACAGGGATTAAGTCATGGTTATCTTAATCACTGGCTAGTGGGGTATTGTGCACATTACTAGTTTCTCACGGTTAGGCTAATAAATCCTAACAGTGATAATCATCACTACCTGGGTAAAAGGACCCAATAGTGGTATGACCATCGTCACCAGGAGGTGACACGGCGCCAGATAAAAATAAGATATAAGCCATTGTAATCGCTCTTATGCTGTAATTTATAACTAATGTGTCATTTTATAAAACCTGAATGAACTCACCAGTATTTCCTGCTGACCAAATGTTTTTAAAACGCGTTTCAGGTAATTACAGTAGATCGGAATAAGAGTTGGATACGGCACCAAAAGGCTTACAGAAGTGGCTTAATTTATCAATTAAATTAAATTAAGAAAAGTTGTTTTATGTATTCGGGTTTATCCCATATTAAAGCTACCTTTCAAAACATGGTTTTATCCCATCTATTAATAAATAAAACCCAGTGTTTTCTAAACTCTGATATTTTTCCTAACTCACGGTCCTGATGAAATTTCCGCTGCACTACTTTTCTAAATAACCACCGGTACCACTTGCCTGGTCGCGGCTCCCGATTCCATCCAGGGTGGGGTCGGGGGTCGTGACAGAAGGTGGTATCAGAGCCACTTGTTTAAGCAATTAGGTGTTGTAATAAAATACCTAAGTTTAAACGAAGAGTTAGGAACTTGATATTTTCTGGTAGCACTCAGGATAGTATTTAGACTTGAACTTAAAAAAGATGCCTTAATATGAGCTTCAAGATGGGCTAATTACTTGTATAAGTATAATGTGATAGATATTGGTATGCCGTAAGAATAATGATTAGCCATTGCAAAGTAGGATAAATAAGCAATAACACTTAATTGCTATTAATTCTTGCTTATTGATACTAATTGGTCTAGAATAAGATATGTTATGGGAATACAAATTTCCTTGATTCTAGATGAAAGCCTTAGTAAAAGAGGCAGTTTTAAAATCTTGAAAAAATACTATTTATGGGAAATACAAATTTCTTCTCCGGCAAGACTGGGTATGGTGTAGCAGACACTCCAGCTTGTCCGGATATACTGGGGTTACCTCTCCGGCGAGAACCGGATAAGACGGAGTATATAATATGTTAAACAAGTGACAAGATTTCTCTAAATAGTATCATGACTTGATATCTGACTTGTTTTTGGAAATATGAATCTGTTGACCTTATGAATGGTATGTATGATTATATATATATGTATATCTATAAGGAATTCCAAAAGCCATAACGATTGACAATTTAAAATAAATCACGAACATAAGTGTCAATAATAATTCTAGATTTCTTTATCAGGAATCTCTTGCATATATCTATAATTCCGATATCAAACATTATTTCGTTTGATTGTCTACCTCGTAACTCGTGCGACAATATAAACAATGGAAACCCTTTAAGTTGGGATGCCATCAAAAGTATAAGAATTTCCAATGCGTTACCATAGACTATTAACGCAAGTAAGAAGCATGTAAAGTTGTGCTAGTGCACAAGAAAACACATGAAACTTAAATTATACGTCCACAGACGTCGAAGTATGTCACACACGACTTTCAAGGCAAGACCTTTGGAAAATATGATTGGGCACGACGACACCAATGCGAATCCCGTCAGTGGAAGAACTACTATTCAAAAAGTAGCACTTGGCCACGTGATCCTACAAACGACATGAATCTTGCTGAGGTACGATAGAACAAGATTTCACAACAATCGGTGCATAGTCTAATCCAATTCATGACGCTGCAAAAGAAGTCACATACCTTTACAAATCCCCCTATTTCATTTTATTCGATATTCCTTGGTAATGTCATTTAACAACGGTTATTACACAAAATTCAAGATAAGATTCTTAAAATTCCTTTTGTTAAAATTCAGACCTCTGCACATAGTGAATAGACTTTTACATTTCTACTCTCCTAATGGTCATCATGAGGATTTCTTTCATAATCACGAATATTTATTTGGTTGTTTCATTTCTTGATAAATCCACACGGTACACATGCACTGTTTGTTGCGCATGTGGTTAGTTTGAATTATGAAGACCATTGGAGGGATTCATTCCAATTTGTTGTTTTATCAAAACTCAAATATCGTTTCGCTATACTTGATCTTTGCATTGTAAACCGCGTTTTTTGCAAAACGATGACTCTTTGATATTGAATCAACGAATTTCTTAAAAAACTTGATTTTCTTTTGAATAGTATACATGGTTTTGTTGTAGCCATGTCACAATTTTCTTATTGATACATGAACTCGTTTTGTTTTAACCAAGTTCAATTTTTTGAACTTGCTCGCATTACGTATTCAATTCAAAGTCCCATATGATGAATTGAAGTCATCATATTCGAATTAATCCCAACAAGCCCTTCAATTACTTTGAATCATAACAGGATTGTTTGGTCTTCGACTTCATTAAATTGTTTCATTGATCACGATCACCTTGTGGTGACGTTTTCACAAAATTGAAGCTTGCGCTAATCTCGTTTGCACACATCATATACGGATTTAATTATTTATTTATTTATCTTGAATCCGCTTTGTTGGTTTATCCTATAAAAGCAATCTTAACACAATCGCGTGCTAAGATAATGATACACAAATTCATGTCATATTCCAGTGTATCTCTTAATGGTTCTTACAACATCGATCGAGCATTTCTTGAACTTTTCGATCGAAAAACATTATTCAATTGTTTCGTTTTCAATCGAAAATCCTACTAGATTGTTTGAAACAAACATTCGGTTTTACTTCGTTGAACTTTCATTTGGTTTCAAGCATGGTGAACTCATTCAGTCACCACTATTATTATTTCGATTACTACGACACCTTGTGGCGTCGCTATAAACTTGTAGCTTGAGCTAATCTATATATATATACCTTTCGCTTGACTCATCCTTGAAAGTGATCTTAATACAACTTTACGTAAATTCGATCATACACTAGACATTGTTGTATTTTGGGGTATCTTTGTAATTCAACCATGTCAAACACACTGATTCTTCCTCATGTTATGATTCGATAGTTTACATATCATCTTCGTACTCCTCTTCAGTTGAGCTTGTTGATTCTAAATTTTTCATAATTAACAATCAAGGTAAATTTTCCTTCGACAGTGAATTCTATTGTTTCTCAAAATAGTTCACATTCGATTTA
This sequence comes from Helianthus tuberosus, assembly GCA_030545235.1. Classification (NCBI taxonomy): domain Eukaryota; kingdom Viridiplantae; phylum Streptophyta; class Magnoliopsida; order Asterales; family Asteraceae; genus Helianthus; species Helianthus tuberosus. The sequence goes on along the minus strand of JARYGA010059761.1, from coordinate 58,896 downwards.
GACATCTATTGGTCATAAATCTTTCTTTTGGTCTAACCCATGTAAATTTAAGTCATTCTGATGATTATATCATTACAAATCATCCATTCGATACCGATTTATGGAATTTATTCAGTTGAACCATTGGATTCTATTTCTTATAAACTACTCTTGTAAATTTGAACATATTTTGATTCAATTAGAATGCCATTTATCTTAATCCTATTATTTAAAATGTGACATAACTCGGAAAAAGATATCATAGCCCAAATCTTGAGGATGAGATTTAAAACAAGGTGGGGAGGATGTAATGACTCGCCCAAAAATGTCTTAAAACGATCCGTAAGTGAAAACCCGGACACCTGAAACCCTAATGTTCACGAAAAACCAAGAAATTAAGAAACTTGGATTTCACGCGGGCCGCGTAAGACATAAGGGTAGTCTACGCGGGCCGCGACAGATCGAAAATCACCGGATAAGCATGAAGGCCACGTATCATGACACGTGTCAAGACCACCGACGACTCAGCAACCCTTACCGTCGCCTTTATGGCCCTCGCGGGCCGCGTAAGATACATCAAAGGGTTTATGCGGGCCGCAATTTCATGCTATAAATTGCCTGGACCTGGGGTTGTCCTCTGTGCTCGAAATCCCATTCTTAAAACGCCCCTATTCTGCTAAAATTGAATTTCCGGGTAGTGAAACGCTGCTACGACTACAAGGTATTAGCTCGATCACTGCTACGTTTCAAACTGCTACAATTATTTTCTTTCCTTCAGCTTTTATTATAGTAAATAGTAGCTCGGGATTATACCTTCTAAATCCCGAAACTCTACCCGTATTAGGGTAATAACTCTAATCACTGGTATGATACTTTATCCGATCGATTAAAACCGATCCAATGGATGTTTAAGTGCGGCCAATATTTGGCTATACTTTGTCATTCGTTGTGAGGGTTTTGATCTCGTGATTATCGTTAAAGTTGAATTGAGTAATACACTAATACGAGTTCCATTGTAGCTAGAAATTAGAACTTGTAACCATGGAACTACTAAACTAGAATACTTAGTGATTAAGTAAACTTAATAGTTAAGAAAAACTTAGTGGTTAAGTAAACTTAGTAGTTAAGATAACTTAGCGGTTAAGAAACCTTAATAGATAAGTTAAACTTAATCAGCTAAGTAACATTAATTAATCAGTTAAGTATGATTAATTAAGTTAGGTATGATTAATTAAGCTAAGCAAGATTAATTAAGCTAAGTAAGATTAATTAAGTAAGTAAAATAAACACCTAAATAGATATACATGAAAATAAATATATATGAGATAGATAATATCAAAGGAAGTGCAAGGAAGGTATAAGAAGATATATATATATATAGGGGATCGCTAGAATGAGAACCACCACGAGTTATGAGAACCACGAGAACCGCGCCCCGCGGGTGGCCGTCGGCGACGAAATTTTTTTTACACCTAGATCCGTATATTTTAGTGGGGGGGTTTAAATTTTCGGTTCAAACGGCGCGCCCGAGGGGGTAGTTTTTTACGCCCAAAGTTTGGGTTTTTTTAATTTTTTTAATTTTTCTTTTTTTTTTACCAAACTTTGGGCGTAAAAAACTACCACCTCGGGCGCGCCGTTTGAACCGAAAATTTAAACCCCCCACTAAAATATACGGATCTAGGTGTAAAAAAAATTTCGTCGCCGACGGCCACCCGCGGGGCGCGGTTCTCGTGGTTCTCATAACTCGTGGTGGTTCTCATTCTAGCGGCTCCCTATATATATATATATATATGGGTAGGAAGCTTCCTAGAAAATGTATAGGTAACTTCCTAGAAAAGCTATATGAAACTTCCTAAAAATTTCCTACTTCTTACCTATAAATAGGAAGCCTAGGAATTAATTTCCTTTGCTCATTCCTTCTATTCTTCTCTCTATACGTTGGTGTTCTAACCAATAATCACCGATGCGATATTCTGTCCGATCGATTCAAGAACCAACTAACGGATGCCAAAGTGCTATACTTTGTGAATTTCGTTAAACGGATGCCAAAGTGCTATACTTTGTGAATTTCGTTAAGGTTCGAATCTCGTGACCATCATTAGGTTTGATTTGGTTTAACACTAATACGTATTCCATTCTGTTAAACCTAATGTTTAACTACTCGAAACTCTACACCGTACTCTTACAATCAAAATGGATGCTTAATCATCAGAAGGTTCAAAACAATAAAGTATATGCTTAATTATTAGAAGGAGTAGAATCAAGAAGCTTGTTAAATCAATACTACATGCTTATAATGTGAGTCATTCTCTTTTTATCAATAATGTTTTACAATACTCCAAGTTATTTTCAAAGGTTATAATTACAGGGATTAAGTCATGGTTATCTTAATCACTGGCTAGTGGGGTATTGTACACATTACTAATTTCTCACGGTTAGGCTAATAAATCCTAACAGTGATAATCATCACTACTTGGGTGAAAGGACCCAATAGTGGTATGACCATCGTCACCAGGAGGTGACACGGCGCCAGATAAAAATAAGATAGAAGCCATTGTAATCGCTCTTATGCTGTAATTTATAACTAATGTGTCATTTTATAAAACCTGAATGAACTCACCAGTATTTCATGCTGACAAAATGTTTTTAAAACGCGTTTCAGGTAATTACAGTAGATCGGAATAAGAGTTGGATACGGCACCAAAAGGCTTACAGAAGTGGCTTAATTTATCAATTAAATTAAATTAAGAAAAATTGTTTTATGTATTCGGGTTTATCACATATTAAAGCTACCTTTCAAAACATGGTTTTATCTCATCTATTAATAAATAAAATCCGATGTTTTCTAAACTCTGGTATTTTTCCTAACTCACGGTCCTGATGAAATTTCCGCTGCGCTACTTTTCTAAATAACCACCGGTACCACTTGGCTGGCCGCGGCTCCCAATTCCATCCATGGTGGGGTCGGGGGTCGTGAGATCATCTTTTTCCTAGACTCGGTTAACCATTTAAAAATCGTTTATTAAACCTTTAGGGGTTTTATTATTTACTAGTGGGTTATCACCTGCGCTTCACCGTGATTTCAAAACGTAGATAAAAATAAGCAAATTACAAACATCACGATAAAAAAAACCACGCAATGACATTATATTCGAAAGTCACAAAAAAAGTTACGTCATTGTATGCGAAAACCTATTAATTCAAACAAAATTTACATCACAATATATATAAAGATAAACACGACGGCTACATATTACAGCGTGTCAATTTAAATGTAGATAAAAACACATCGTAATTGTGTATTTAAATATGAGAGCCGGGCAGTTTAAAAAAAAGTGTAATACAACCGGATGGCTTACAAACAATGTTATGAAAATTAACGTCGAAACGTATAATTCGTGTGGAGCGTTGATGTAAAAATGAAACCCAAAAAAAAATCATGTAATAGAAAATTCGTTACACACTCAAAATGTTACTCTTATTAAAGTCAGGGATATATACATAAATTTGTTAAAGAAAAAGAATTATTAAAGTTTAGGGGCCGAAACTTTATATTAGTTTAGGGGTAAAAACGTAAAGTGGTTAAGGAAAAAAACTTGATTAAAGTATTGGCGATACAAATATAAATAATTAAAGTGCAGAAAGTGCATCAATGTGGTGGTGGTGATCCATTGTCAAAGGCAATACCTTTAAACATCTTAAAAGGAAGCACTTGGATTCAAGTCACACAAACAACACAAGAGTAAAGAAATATGTCGTTAAAAAAAGAACGCAGAAAGTGCTAGTGTATAAATTATTATTACATTAAAAAACAAAACCAAATCCAGTAGGCAATGGCTATGGGAATTGTTTACATTAAGGGTGTGCAAAAAACCGAATTAATCGAACCATAACCGAATTACCTGACAAAACCGAACCGAAAAAACCGAACCAAATAAAAAACCGGTGGGTCGGTTAATGGTTTTTTTGAAAACCGAAAGTAGCGGGTCGGTTATGGTTATCATTTTTTCCATACCCACCATAACCGAACCGAACCGACATTTAATAAATCTTTGTAGGATTTAGGACTTTTCACCATATTTTTAATATTTTATGTTTTCGACTGAAGATTTTTAGTACTTATCGGTTTTTCATATCATTTTGTGGTTTTAGTTGAATGTTTATTTGAACTTATGGAATGTATCGTATCACTTTATTTGAATATTCGATAATAATTGGTACTAATATTATAGATTATATGTATTTTTTAATATTATGTAATATACTAATATATACAAATATGCAATAACAATTTATTTCATGTTAAAAAAAAATTAAGCTATTTTTAGCTAAGCTAAATAAACGGTTAACCACCCATAACCGATCTGCTATAACCATAAAAATCGAATAACCATAACTGATCGGTTATGGTTATGGTTATCCAATAACCGACTTCGCGGTTATGGTTATGGTTATGGTTATGGTTTTTGGTCAAAACCGACCCATGCACACCCCTAGTTTACATAGATAATTTGAGCAATTAATAAAAACTCATGAGAGAGCCAAATTTTATATTTGATAGTAGACATATTAACGTCATTGATTTGCTACTGTTGAGCATTTTGTTGATTCTTGAAATTTACCTAGAGAGGATACGGTCATTCAAAGGTTCAACCGTATGTGTGACCTACGGTTCAAAAGATATTACCCATCATAAGTTTTGCTCTTATTTCTTGAATCAACAATAGAGACCAAGTGAAGTATGACACACATCAAGCAAGTTAGGAGGCGCGGTAGAACACACCTGTTTAAATTGTTTATAATTCTAAGTGTTTTAGCTATGTGGGGTTCTAAGGGGGCAACGCCTCCTTAGCGGGGGTCCAGAACTAGCGCCCCTAGGAGCAGGGTCCAAAGGGCAGAGACTCTAGCTTTTGTCGAGCTGAGATAAATTGCTATACTGGAAATGATTTAGAAAAATAATTCTTCTAGAAATTTATCATAATTTTTTAGATAAACATAAAATGGCATTTAGGAGGCAATTTTAATTTAAGATAAAATAACTGTCTTGAGTTGGGATGTAAACGAGCCAAACGTTTAATGAACAGTTCGTGAAACGTTCGATAGGAAGTGGGTTTATGTTCGTTCGAATAGCTTAACGAACAAACATGAACGAAAAATTTCGTTCGGTTAGCTTAGTGAATGAACACGAACACAAGTCTTGTTCGTTCGATTGCGTTCGTGAACGTTCGGTAATATGTTTGATTATGTTCGTGTATAAACAGGTTAAATACTTGTTTACTTGTTAATACCCGTTAGTACACGATAAGAAATTAAATTAAATAAAACTCATCAGCCATATGTGTGTGGGTTCCTTAAATCCTTTCTATTTTCATTTCTCATTCAATTAAAAAAAAATAAAACCCTAAACTCCCTCTGTAACTCTCAAATAGCATGTCGTGTTCGTGTTAACAGGTAATTTTCGTGTATAACAGTCGAACAGTCGTGTTAACAGGTATTAACAGGTAATTTTCGTGTATATCGTGTTCGTGTTTGAAAAAAAAAGGACACGATAAGTTATCGTGTCGTGTTCGTGTATCGTGTCGTGTCTTATCGTGTACGGGTATACACGATATGCCAGCTCTAAATCTCACCTGCACCGAGACTTTGTGAATATTAAAATGGACTTCTGAATATTAAAAGGACTTGTGAATATCGAAAAAGAAATATTATTCGTGTGTACCTTTTACTTTTATCTAATATTAATTATTTACAAAATTAAACTGATTAATAACTATGATTAATAATAATTACTAAAATAATCTATATTATATTTTACCATATAACTGTTTTAACTGTCTGAATAGATTTAATAATGATATATTTCATGAAAAATTCAACTTTATTATTTCTAATTCTTAAAAAATTTGTGCATGTAACAGAATTATAACAACTTTATAAGAAAACAATAACAAATGGTAAAAATATTAAACTACTTAAGCTCTTTTAGAGGGAGTAAAGCGTGGTAAAAATACGTTTTCGACCCCCTGATCGGAAATCTCAAGCTTCGCCACTGAAATCAGTGATCCCTTGGTAAGATTAAGAATATACATCCCCATTCAATTCAGCATTGTTAACAAGAACATTGGGTTACAATATCTATATATTAACATATATATCTATATATTAACATATATAGTATTATTTGATTGTTGTAGAAAATATTTTTTGTCCAATAATGCATGACTATCGTTTGTTACGAAGAAGTGTGGAAAATTGACCAAAGAAAAAAAACAAAAGTGGTGGGGAAAAACATAGAAAACAAAACACTATGAAAGAAGTGTTGAAGGTTGTAATCTCAAGCCACTTTTTCTGGGATGGGAACTTGGACATGTTTTGTTGGTATTCCTCCCATGTCAGTAATAACTTGATGTTAGTGCCTTACATTCTGCGGTCTAAACACACAAAATTTTCAGATAATTGCACGTGGACACCATATTGGTTATTGGCTTATTGCTATTGTTGATGCAACAGATAATAGACCAGTGTTAGTAGCAAGGCTGGTTAGGCAAAAGGGTTGAAAGGTTCAGTTTTGCCTAACGCAGGTCGTGGGGTCCCCCCACGTTTGCAAGACGTGGAGAGAGGTTCACTAGTTTGATTTTGTTGTTTGCTCGGGATCCTACACTGAAACGTGTTGAGTCTCGGATGTGGGAGCAATAAGAATGTGTGTGTTGAATGTGATGGAGAGTGACTTGTATGGAACAAGTACTCAAAAACAATGACCAGATATTCGCCTGGAATCAGAGCTGATCTAGAATGTTTTTCACACTTAATGAAGTGTCACATTTATAGGAAAAACCTTGGCTCAAAGAGGAAGCTGTTTGACTAGTGAACATGCTTGCAGTGCAGGACTTACCCTTTTAGGGGTTAAAGCCTTTTGACCTGCGGATAAAATACTGTGCTCTGTGGACTTGTGTTACTTTTGCGGCTGGGAAAGTTGGTGAAGCAATCAGGGATGTGACCATTTACTGTTCACGTGTTGCTTTATCTCAACTCCCGGATTTTTAACCTTTTAACCTTTTAAGCATTCATGTGTTTTAGTCATTTTATTTGGTCTTGGGCTACCCCCGTCATCAGCCCCCCAAGTCAGAGGTTTTTGGGAATGAGCTCAAAGACTTCTGACTTTTACACATGTATTTGTATTGCTTAAAGGCTTCGAAGCTTGAAGGGTTGAAAACGGTTGAGCTTTTTGATTTTTGAATTTGACAAGACAGTTGATATGACTTGTGGCAGCTTTCTTTTTCTGTCAGGCGGCGGTTTTAATTCCTCCGTTTATATATATTGTTTTCTATTCATTAATTTACATCTATTTTCACAGAAGAACATCATTTGCTCTCTTTTCCTCAAGTTTCCCCTTTTTCGAATCAGGTTAGTTCCGATTGCTTACTTTCTTCTTATTTTCTATTATCATGGGTGCTCGTAAGGATTTAGCGAAATCGTTTTCTCGAACGACTCAAGAGGAGGTCGATTTGTTTTGTATGGAATGGGGAATAGGGACGAAGTTTAAACCGGTTACACCGGCTTGTGACGTTTCAATCGATAGATGTCCCCCTGGTTCCATTGCTCTATACTGTCGCCATTTCAAGTTTTCTAACCTTCGTCACCCATTTTCGAACTTTGTTTTGAATATCCTGGAGTATTATCGCATATCTTTCGGTCAGATTCACCCTCATGGCATGGCTAGGGTTTTACACTTTGAAGTTCTGTGCCGGGCTTCTGGGAATGACCCAACTCTTTTATCGTTCCGTCGTTTTTTCCGACTGGCTAAGAATGGTGACTGGTTCACCTTTGAGACGTCTCAAGTTGACACTTGCTTGATTTCGTCTATGGTTTCTACCCTTGGTGTCTGGAAGGACCGGTTTTTCTGGGTGTCCGAGGAAATTGTTCCTTTTAAACTTGTTTCGAGGCACCCGGTTGCCGTTTTGAATGAACCTGAACCTTCTGCCTTTGATATAAATGCTCGTTTTTTAGAAACTCTTAGGGAGTGCCCTTCAAGGCTTCGTCCCTTTCCTGAGCATTTGTTGGTGTTATTGGGTCTCAGTAAGTTGTGGGAAAAACGTGATCGGGACCCGGTGCTTTTAAGAGACGTGCAGGGTATGCATTTATTTTTGTTGTGCTGTTATGTTCTTGTTTCTTGTTTGCTTACACGTTTTATGTTTGTTTTGCAGTCATATCTGCACTCGATTTTATCAAGAGTGATGATACTTCCGACGTTGCCTTTAATGATGTTGCTGCCACTCCGGGTGAGGATGCGGTTATCAGGGGATCCGATCATAGGTTTGAGGGTTCTGGCTACGTGAGTGTCCCAAGTGTCAAAGGTTTTACCAAAGCTGCAGGTTCCAAAGTTTCTGTTCGTCGCTCAAAACGTTATTCGAAATGTGCTGATCAGCCATCTGGTTCGGAGCCCATTGATGTTAACGATGATATTGACATATCAGCAGAGCAGGCTATTGAGGTTGATATGTCAAAGGGTAAGGAGAAAGAGTTGGTTGTTTCCGGCAAGAAGAAGAAGTTGGTTAAGAAAGGTAGCACTCCTACCATCCAGGGTTTGTCTGCCAAAAGTGTTGAGAGCTTCGAAGGTTTAGAGGCTGCAGAGGTGTATGTTCCCAATTGGGGGGTAAAAGTTGGAGATAGTTTCAAAGATCCGGCTGTTTGTGCTGAAGCCTTGCCCCACTTTGCTCCTCTCGGTGTTCGAAGTGAAATTTCTGAGTTGGAGGCTGATCATCTTATTTCAAGAATGATGCTGAGTTCCTGCAACCTTTCAGCCCTGTTGGCTGAAGGTGTTACCCGTTTTGCTAAGGGTATGCGGGAGTATGAGGAAGCCTCCAAGAAGAAAGAGAAGATGAAAGCGTCTATGGCTGCTATGAAGAAAGAAATTGATGGTTTTTCTGAGAAGGAGCTGGCTTGGGTAAAGAAGGTGGGTGAATTGATAAGAAGGCACGAGATTGAAGTAAGTGATCTCAAGAAAAGCTTCGAAGCTGACCAGTTGAAGCTAAAAGCTGATAGGGAGGCCTTGGCTGTTCAACAGAAGGCCTTTGATGAAGAAAAAGATGGCTTGAAGGCTTTGGTTGCTCAAGCCACTGGTGATGACCCGTGGCTTACTGAGCAAGGTTTCCACCAAGTTGTTACCTACCTTCTTCACTCTAAAGAGTTCAATTATGCTCTTGTTGAAGTTTATACTAAACATCTCAACTTGGGGAAATATCAAGGTCTCATTGCAGGTTACAAGCTTCATGAATCTGGTCATCCTTTGGAAAAATCTCCTTTGTACCGTCCTGAAGCTTCTGAGGTCTTCAAGGGTTCCGTTGAGTAGATGGAGAGGCTGACCTATCCGTGTGTGAGCTAGGTTGCAGCTTGTTTTGGTAAGCCCCTCTCCGTCTTGCAGGAACTAAAACCGAATGGTCTTAATGAGAAGGTATGTGCCGAAGTACTTGGCTCTCTTTCAAGGAAATGTTCCTATTCAGGAGATAGCGAGGATACCTTCTCGGGAGAGCTTGATGCTGCCAAAGATGCAAGCTTGGAGGGTTTAGAAGTCGATGGTGATGGTGGCTCAAAGGCTAAGAAGTTCAAGAAGACCAAAAAGGCTAAAGGTAACAGTTCTGGAGCTTCTAAGACTTCCGTTGATGCTTGATATTCGTAGCTTTCTTAGCACCCTTTAAAACAATTTATGGTTTGTAATGTTAACTTAAACAATTTTAGGTTTTGCAAGAACCCTTAAGGTTCCTGTTATGTGGTTGTGGTTAGGCCTGGATGGCCATTTGAACAATTTCCTAGGTTTGCAAGCTAGTAAGGCTTGCTTTAACTTTGTTTGGATGTTTAGGAGTCTGTTAAGACTTTCTTTTTTATGCTATTAAGTTTTTACTACTTGCCTTGTGTTATGTTTTTTGTGTTTGTGCTTGTTTGGTAAGGCAGCTTGGTTGGCTTCAAGCCTTCAAGGCTTCTGGCTGTCATGTATGTAGCTTGAAGCCTTCGAGGCTTCTGGTTACTACTTTAGTTTCATGACTTGGTTTGTATCTTTGAGTTTTGGGTTATGTGTAACCTTTTTGCTCATGTTGTTGTATCGTTCCTTAGATTATTTCTTTTCTTTGTGGTTTTGTCTTTGTTAGGTTTGTGTTGTCTTTATGTTTTTATACCTTAAAGGGTTCAGTGCTGCAGTCACTTAGCCTTGGTATTTTTAACAAGAAGACATAGCACCTATCCTATTCATCATCTTTCTTAGTTTGGTTTTATTTCGTAAGCCTATTTTTCGATATTTTTTCTAAGGCTTAAGGAACATTTGATGTAGGCTGTTCAGACCCGTCTATGAGAAAACTTTGTTTTTAATAATAAGTCTCATGGAGTTGTATTGATTTAGGAACTCACCCCTTATATAGGTTCATTTAACCCTTGAACCTATTGAGCGATATGGCCTGGGAGCTCATCCCCTTACATGGTCCTTGCCATGGAGTTTCTTGCTAGGTTCTCAACCTGATTTTAGGATAGAAAGACAAATTTGATTCAACATCATAATTCATTCAAGAGATATTGTGTTACAAAAGGCGATCAACTCTTGAAATACAACTTTGTGAAATACAAACCAATCTTTCTTGATTACACATGGAACCTCTTAAGGGTTTTTCCATTCCAGTGTCTTGGAAGCCTTTTACTTTCTGAGTCTGCTAGTTTATAGGATCCACCTTTGTGTGCTTCAAGGATTGTATATGGCCCCTCCAATTTTGGGCCAAGTTTTCCTTGGTTCTCTTTCTTACTAGCCTCATTGTTTCTAAGCACAAGATCTCCTGGCTTGAAGCGTTCATATTTGACTCTTTTGTTGTAATAGGCTTCCATCGTTTGTTTGTACTTGGCTTCTTGGATTGCAGCTTGGTCTCGTGCTTCCTCTAGGAGTTGTAAGTTCAACATGGTCTCTTATTGGTTTGCTTCGGGATCCATGTTGACTGTTCTTTGTGTTACGACTCCTACTTCAGCTGGAATCACGGCCTCAGATCCAAACACCAAGCTGTAAGGTGTTCTTTTGTGGCTTGTTTTTTCTGTTGTTCTTATGGCCCATAGAACACTTGGTAGTTCTTCAAGCCAATTGCTTTCATATCTTCCCAATCTGGCTTTGATTTCTTCAACTATGCTTTGGTTCATCCTTTCAACTTGACCGTTTGATTGTGGATATGCCACTGAGCTGAAAACATGAGCTATTCTGAATTCTTTGCACCAAACGCTAAAAGGATTCTCAGCGAATTGCTTTCCATTATCGGTAACAAGCACTCCTGGCAACCCATAGCGACAAATGATGTTCTCCCAAACGAAGTTAATGACTTGTTTGCCCGTGATTTTTACAAGTGGTTTAACCTCAGGCCACTTGGTGAAGTAGTCTATGGCTACTAACAAGAACTTTAATCCACCTTTGGCTGGTGGGAATGGGCCAACGATGTCCATCCCCCATTTATAAAATGGCCATGCTGAGGTTATCGGGACAAGATCATGCTTGGGACTTTTCGGGACTAGTGCATGAATTTGGCAGGAATCACACTTCCTTAGTTGCTCAGTGGTGTCTCGGTGCATGGATGGCCAAAAATACCCAAGGTACATTAGTTTGGCAACCACCGTTCTTGCTCCTAAATGGGCTCTGCATATCCCTTCATGAACTTGACCAAATACTGGCTCTGTTCGGGACCAACACATCTCAGCAAGGGTGCAAGGTAACCCTTCTTGTTGAGGATTTCGCCTTGCAACACGTACTGTCTACACTTGATTTTAACCCTTTCAGCCTCTTTTTGATCAGCAGGCAATTCACCAATTTTAAGGAATTTCTTGATTGGAGTCATCCAATTGGGACCTTCTTCGGTGATTACATCTTGAACTTCCAGTTCTTCAATTGATGGGGTTTTCAATACTTCTACCAACACCTTTTTAGTGAGGTGGGCAAAAGTGAGGGAAGCGAGTTTACTCAAAGCATCAGCTTTCTTGTTTTTAGACCTGGGAATTTGTTTGATGGTACACGTTTGGAATGTGTTCATCAGTTCTTTGGATTTTTCCTTGTTCCTCTTCATGTTAGGTTCCTTTGCAACATAACTGTCATTCACTTGGCTTGACACCAACAACGAGTCCAAGAAGACTTCAAGCTTTTGGACCTTCATTGGCTTAGCCAACCTTAAGCCAGCTATCAGTGCTTCGTATTCAGCTTCGTTGTTGGTGGTCTGGAAATCAAATCGAAGAGCATACGTGAATTCTAACCCTTCCGGCTTGATTAGAATAAGGCCTGCCCCTGACCCTTCAATGCTTTAAGCCCCATCGGTGAAAAGCTTCCAGGCTTCAAGGTCTGAAGGTTCAGTGGCAGCTGTTTTTACTTCAGCAGTTGTTTGTTTTAGGACTTCTAGAATAAAATCAGCCAAGACCTGGGCTTTGATGGCTTTTCTGGGAACATAGGTGATGTTATGTTCACCGAGTTCAACAGCCCACTTGGCTAATCGCCCTGAATTCTACGGTTTTTGAAGCACACTTTTTATTGGTTGGTCGGTGACCACTTGTATGGGGTGTGCTTGGAAATACCTTTGAAGCCTCCTAGCCGTTTGGACTAGGGCTAAAGCAAGTTTTTCCAAAGGAGGATATTTGATTTCTGCCAATTTTATAGTTTTGCTGAAGAAATAAATGGGTACCTGAACTTTGTCTCGTTCAATGGTGAGGACCGCACTTATTGCTTCTTCAGCAATTGAAAGGTACACCGAGATCAATTCTCCCGTTTCCGGGGCTGCAATGTCAAGTAGAGAAGCTAGGTGTTTCTTCATCTAGTTGAAGGCTTCTTCAGCCTCATCAGTCCATTTGAAGTCCTTCTTGTCGGAGTATCCCTTGAGCGTTTTGAAGAAAGGTAACGACCTTTAAGCCAATTTTGAGGTGAAACGCTTTAGGGCTGCAAGCTTCCCATTTAGACTTTCTACCTCTTTTTTGCTTCTTGGTGGCTTGTTTGGATTGGCTTTTATACTTTGTTTTCCCATAATGTGTCCCAAAAACTTTCCTTCCTCGAAACCAAATGAATATTTTTTCGGGGTTGAGCTTCATGTTGACCTTCCTTAGGTTCTTGAAGGTTTCTTGGATGTCATCAAGCATTTGGCATTCCGTTTTGCTTTTCATGACCAAATCATCGACATATGCTTCCATGTTCCTGCCAATTTGACTAGCAAAAGCCTTGTCAACTAGGCGTTGGTAGGTTGCACCCGCGTTTTTGAGACCAAAAGGCATCTTTTGGTAGCAAAAGATTCCTTTATCCGTGTGAAAGGCGGTTTTCTCTTCATCTTCTTCCTTCATGAGAATTTGGTGGTAACCCTTGTAAGCATCTAGGAAACACTTGAAAGGGTAACCAGTGAGGGAGTCAACTTTGAGATCAATTTCTGGCAACGGGTAACAATCTTTAGGACAAGCCTTGATCAAGTCTTTGAAGTCTATGCACATTCTCCAAGAGTTGTCGGGCTTTCGAACCATGACTGGATTTGCAACCCAGGATTGATACTTGACTTCTCAGAAAATGCCGGCTGACACAAGCTTTTCAACCTCTTGGCATGCAGCCAAGCTTCTTTCGGGTGCTAGACTTCACTTCTTTTGGACAACAGGCTTGACATTAGGTGGTATTCTTAACTCGTGCTCAGCAATGCTTCGAGGGATACCCGTCATATGAAGATGAAAGCCTCAGTGGCTGCTATGAAGAAAGAAATTGATGGTTTTTCTGAGAAGGAGCTGGCTTGGGTGAAGAAGGTGGGTGAATTGACAAGAAGGCACGAGATTGAAGTAAGTGATCTCAAGAAAAGCTTCGAAGCTGACCAGTTGAAGCTAAAAGTTGATAGGGAGGCCTTGCCTGTTCAACAGAAGGCCTTTGATGAAGAAAAAGATGGCTTGAAGGTTTTGGTTGCTCAAGCCACTGGTGATGACCAGTGGCTTATTGAGCAAGGTTTCCACCAAGTTGTTACCTACCTTCTTCACTCTAAAGAGTTCAATTCTGCTCTTGGTGAAGTTTATACTAAACTGCTCAACTTGGGGAAATATCAAGGTCTCATTGATGATTACAAGATTAATGAATCTAGTCACCCTTTAGAAAAATCTCCTTTGTACCGTCCTGAAGCTTCTGAGGTCTTCAAGGGTTCTGTTGAGCAGATGGAAAGGCTGACCTATCCGTATGTGAGCCAGGTTGCAGCTTGTTTTGGTAAGCCCCCCTCCGTCTTGCAGGAACTAAAACCGGGTGGTCTTAATAACAAGGTATGTGCCGAAGTACTTGTTTCCCTTTCAAGGAAACGTTCCTATTCAGGAGATAGCGAGGATACCTTCTCGGGAGAGCTTGATGCTGCCAAAGATGCAAGCTTGGAGGGTTCAGCAGTCGATGGTGATGGTGGCTCGAAGGCTAAGAAGTCCAAGATGACCAAAAAGGCTAAAGGTAAGAGTTCTGGAGCTTCTAAGCCTTCCGTTGATGCTTGATATTCGTAGTTTTCTTAGCACCCTTTAAAACAATTTATGGTTTGTAATGTTAACTTAAACAATTTTAGGTTTCGCAGGAACCCTTAAGGTTCCTGTTATGTGGTGGTGATTAGGCCTGGATGGCCATTTGAACAATTTCCTAGGTTTGCAAGCTACGAAGGCTTGCTTTAACTTTGTTTGGATGTTTGGGAGTCTGTTAAGACTTTCTTTGTTATGCTATTAAGCTTTTACTACTTGCCTTGTGTTATGTTTTTTTGTGTTTGTGCCTGTTTGGTAAGGCAGCTTGGTTGGCTTCAAGCCTTCAAGGCTTCTGGCTGTTATGTATGTAGCTTGATGCCTTCGAGGCTTCTGGTTACTTCTTTAGTTTCATGACTTGGTTTGTATCTTTGAGTTTTGTCTTATATTGACCTTCCTTAGGTTCTTGAAGGTTTCTTGGATGTCATCAAGCATTTGGTATTCCGTTTTGCTTTTGATGACCAAATCATCAACATATGCTTCCATGTTCCTGCCAATTTGACTAGCAAAAGGCTTGTCAACTAGGCGTTGGTAGGTTGCACCCGCGTTTTTGAGACCAAAAGGCATCTTTTGATAGCAAAAGATTCCTTTATCCTTGTGAAAGGCAGTTTTCTCTTCATCTTCTTCCTTCATGAGAATTTGGTGGTAACCCTTGTAAGCATCTAGGAAACACTTGAAAGGGTAACCAGTGAGGGAGTCAACCTTGAGATCAATTTCTGGCAATGGGTAACAATCTTTAGGACAAACCTTGTTCAAGTCTTTGAAGTCTATGCACATTCTCCAAGAGTTATTGGGCTTTCGAACCATGACTGGATTTGCAACCCAGGATTAATACTTGACTTCTCGGAGAATGCCGGCTGACACAAGCTTTTCAACCTCTTGGCATGCAGCCAAGCTTCTTTCGGGTGCTAGACTTCGCTTCTTTTGGACAACAGGCTTGACATTAGGTGGTATTCTTAGCTCGTGCTCAGCAATGCTTCGAGGGATACCCGTCATATCTTCCGGGCACCAGGCAAAGACATCACTATAGTGTACGAAGAGCTTTTCGAGATATGAGAGTGTTTCTTGTGAAAGGCTTGGGTTTACCCCTATCCTTTGCTCAGGATACTTAGGATTTATGATCAACCTTTGCTTGTCTTCTTCATTCTTGGAGCTTTCACCTTCAACCATGTAGGCCTCTTAAGTAGGTTTAAGGGTTGCAATCCCCATATCGGTGGGAAATTTGACAGTGCCACGACCGACAGAAATAGCCATGTAGAAGGCACACTGCCCTGGTCTACCTATGATCACATCATAGTTTGAAGGTATATTTATGACCACAAAAGTGAGAGGTTGAACTCTTTCCATCTTGCCTTCGCTGAAACGGACATCAAAGGTTAGTTGCCCTAAACGCTTGAGGGGTATGTCCGCAATACCTTTTATGGAGGTTCCAGAGGGTTGAAGCTTCGAACGTTCCTCATTGCTCAAACGGTTGAAGAACTTTTCAAACATGATTTCGGTGGCTGCTCTCAGTGTCTATGTATGCTTTGTTTGTTTGTAGGGTGCCCACAGTTGCTTCAACCACAAGGGGGTTTAAAAGTGGGTTCTTCTCTTTTGGAGGGAAACAAACACACTAAAGCTCCCAAGCTTCCAACCTCTTTCGTTTGTGAGGAACCTTTCCGTCAAAATCCACCATGTTCACTTCCTTGCCCTTTCCTTCGGCCATCTTGTCCCTCACCCCCTTTACCAAGTGAGCGAGTTCCCCGGATTTGACGGCCTCTTCAATTCTCTTCTTCTATTGAAAGCAATCATTAGTATGGTGGCCCTTTTCACAGAATTGGGTGGAATTCTCATTCCTCTTGCTTTTGGGGAGAGGTCTTGGAGGTCGAAAGCTTTGCTTTACTTCTTCTGTGGCAAGAATCTCTTGAGGGGTCTTGGTGAGGGGTGTGAAGCTTATGCCCTTTTCTCTGCTGGAAGGGTTCCGGCCTCCAGGCCTTCGCTGATCTGAACCCTTTTGGCGTCTGTCATAGGAATGGAAGCTTCCCCTTTTCCTAACCGGGCTGTTGCCTCGCCAGCTTGATCCCCTTTTTCTTTGCTCTTTAATGTCTACGACCTCCTCTCCTCTGATGTGGGCTTCAGCCCTTTCGAGAGCTTCTTCCAAGGTCTTGGGCAGGGATTTGTTGAAATCTCTTCTGAGATATTTGGATGTAATGGCGTTCATAAAACCAGCCACTCTCATTTTTTCGTCTGCCCCTACGTATGTGAGACCTTCCTTCTTGTACCTTTCAATGAACTCTCGAAGGCTTTCGTCATCCCTTTTTTTTATCTGAAAGATTTCTGTAGCATCTTTGACGTATCACCTCTGCTGTGAGAAATTGGCCAAAAACCCTTTACTTAGGTTATCGAAGCTTCGAACGCTTCTGGCAGGCAAATCGTTGAACCATATCCGGGTTGAACCACTGAGAGTTTGCATAAACATAAGGCAGCATTCAGCATTTGACCATTTCTCGATTCTGGCGGCACAAGTGAAGATCTGAAGGTGATCTTCCGGATCCTCAGTCCCATCATATGTCTTGATATGGGATGGCATCTTGATCTTCGTTTGAAAATCATAATCGGCTATTTACTGTGAGAAGCACGAGAGATTACTTGGCTTGTAAGGCTTGGCCAAATCTTCCTCAACCCTTGCACCCATGTTGCTGCTGTTATTATTGTTCCCTTGAGTGGCCAACACCTGATTCATAAAGTGCTTCCACGGGAAGCTGGCCATAATCTGGGGCATAAGGTTGAAGCCTTGAAGGCTTCCAGGTGCAACTAGGTAACTAACTCCTAAAGGAGTGCTCATAGCGGCACTTCGTGCCAAGGGGAGTACAGACAAAGCTTGTTGTAACGACTCTCATCAAAAGTCATAATTATTAAATTAATTTGACCAATAGGAAACCCTAGTTGATAATTATCTACAATTACGTGCTGGCCACTTCGAATTTTTCAGAAGGTGTCAAGTTATCAGAGCTAGTCCCACACGTGGCAAGTCTATAGTGATTAGGTGTCCCTTACGGACCATAAGGGATACTGCTTACGGTCCATAAGCATGTCAAGCAGGTAGGCTAGCATGTCAAGCAGGTAGGCTAGCATGTCAAGCAGGTAGGCTAGCATGTCAAGCAGGTAGGCTAGCATGTCAAGCAGGTAGGCTAGCATGTCAAGCAGGTAGGCTAGCATGTCCAAATTACAACTATAAATACAGAACATTGGCACTTGATTCTGGGCACAAAAACGACGTTCAAACTTCAAATTCACTTTGAGTTATCGTCCAATTACTCTCCAAACACACACAAAACACTAATTAGAGAGGGGGTGCTGCTACGAAATAGGGTATTAGCACAATCGCTGCTACGATTCATTTTCCGACGATCAATATATCCAATGAATGTTTAAGTGCCGCCCACATTAGGGTTATACTTTATCGTTCGTCATTAATTTGACGGATTGTCGTTAAATTCGATAGGTAAAGTATTATACTTTATCATTCGTTGTTAATTCAACAGATCATCGTTAATTCGATGGGTAAAGTATTATACCTTGTCGTTCATTGTTAATTCAATGGATCATCGTTAATTCGATGGACAAAGTATTTCATTTTGACATTCATTGTGAGAATTTGATCTCGTGAGTTATCGTAAATGCTGGATTGATTACTAATTCCAAAATTGTGTGCTTGTTATTGAAATTAGGATAAAAGGCTAATCAGTAAGCCAGGCTCTGCCCATATAAATCTGCAATGTGAGTCATTCTTCTTTTCTCACAGTTTGTGAGTTATTTTATCAAATATTTTACAATACCTCAAATTATTTTCAAGGTTATAATTACAGGGACTAAGTCGTGGATATCTTGAATTATTGGTTAGTGGGGTATTGTGCACATTACTAATTCTCACCCAGTTAGGTTCATTGATCTACTTGGGATAATCACTGTTGGGTTCATTGACCTACAGGGATAATCGTCACTATTTAGGTTCATTGATCTAAATAGTGGTATGACCATCGTCACCATTGTGACTTGTCACCATTGTGACAGAATGCCAGATAAAAATAAGATAGAAGCCATTGTAATCGCTCTTATGCTGTAATTGATAACTATGCATCATTATGCAAAATAGAATGATTCACTCAGTATTTCCCGCTGACAAAACCTTTTTCAAACATGTTTCAGGTGATCTGTTGTAATTCAGGAAAAGTGCTGGGGAGCATTTCAAGCTTAAGATAGTGGCTCAATATAAAATAAAGAAATGATTTTGTAATATCACGCTTTTATAGTAAAAACCTACTATTGTAAATTATCGGGGTTTTATCCCGAATTGTGAAATAAAATAATCGGGGAAAAATTTTAGCTTTAAGCGATCCTGTTTCCGCTGTAAAACTCAATTAAATAAATACCGCAGTATTTTCTGCTGCGGCTCCTGAAACGGGTCAAACCGGGTCGTGGGTCGTGAAAGAAAAAGGTGGTATCAGAGCCACTGGGTTAAGCTAATTAAGTATTTAGAAATACTTAATTTTTCCTGATTACTATTATATGATTATGTGTTTTATTAACTGGCTATTTGTTAATTTTAATATGGGCATATTTTTATATATATTGTAATATTTGTTGCTCTATCATCGTTAATCGAAAAAAAAAATATTATAAATTTATTTGATTAATATATGGAATTAACTAATATAGTATTACTATATTGTGGTAAAGAAATTATATTTTTTATGTTTGAAGTATACTCTTATTTAAAATTTTTGTTTAGTTATTTATCATTAATAATTTTATTATTAATAATAATATATTAATAATAGTAGTATTAAGATTATTTTTAAATACTAAGGTTATTATCAAAGGCATATATTGGATAACCTAGCCTTAGTTAGGCATGGACTGATCACCTATGCTTAAACAAGGCAGCACTAACCAATATCCACCATGATAATGACTAGTTAATATATATAAATTAAGTCATCATACTTATTTAGTATATAGATTTTGATATGTTAATCACTGTAAATAGTAAATATAAATCTTTAAATATCCAGATTTAAAGTTTAGTATTTTTATTATCTACAGTCTAGAAAATTTATAAATAAATTACAAATAAAACCTAGTATGTTTTAATTTTTAGTTGTTTTGGTAATATGAAATACTATTTAAAAAGTTGTTCTATAAAATTTTAGTATGATTTAATAATTATGTGTATTTTGTTAAATAGCATGAGTGATTTGTCGGAAGCCCTTCAGAATTTAAATCTCTATCCAGTAAGAATAGAAGTTTCCAGAGATTTTAATAGGTATATTCCAGACATAGAAGGACCTATAGAATTTAACGCTTTACCTCTCGAGAAACCTAAGCCTAAGAAAATGGAAATTGGGGAAAGCTCTAGGCAAATTGAAGAGTTACCATCTCAAGAAGAACTAGATTTTATAATGGCAAACGATGATACTATTGAACCTGGTAATGAAAATAATTTTATGAACTTAGAACCATCTATTCCAAATTCTTCAAATAACTGGAATATAAACGAATGGTTGGATAATGAAATACTGTTACAAAACCATCCCTATAGGCTTTTTCCTAAGTACCATCCAGAACCTTTACCAAATTTACCAATAAGTAACAAGAATAGGACTGAACTTCATCATTTTGACAAAATGGATGCTGGGAATAGAATCCAAGAGACTTTGGGACAAATCTCCCGGAAATACGACGAGAAGAAACGCCATTATTAGAACATCATCTGATAAAGGATAGGGGATTATGAAACGGTGGTTGTGTAAAAGTAATAGTAAAATCAGTATGTGTAAAATAAATAATAAAACGGGTGTATATAGAAACATGATATAAGGAAATATTAGAAAAGTTACAATTTTGTTTGTATATTCGTTTATGTGATTATGTGCAACTAAATTGTGACATTGAATTATTTCCTTTATACTAATTATGTATCTATAAAATAGATATCAGATGGAAAACGCTAATAATGAACCAGTTAATGAGGGTAATCAATCTGAGCAACAATCGGGGAACCAATATGTGACTAGGCAAGATATAGAAAATATCATTGCTCAAGGGATAGCCAACACTATTCCAGGAATAGTTGCTCAAGGGATAGCCAATGCTATTCCAGCAATTATTGCTGCTATTAAAAATCCAATTGAACCTCAACAAGTTATTCCTAGTAAACGCATTTCTGAAGATAATTTCAGTAATAGCATAAATGGAGGTAGTAATCATGTTAATCATGATAATGAACCACGGCAAGCTCCGCTCCCTAAGAAAAGGAAAGTTGTAACGCCTGGTTGCACTTATAAGGAATTTCTTGCTTGTAAACCCACTGAGTTTGCAGGAAATGAAGGAGCGACTGCGGCACTGCGTTGGTTAGAGAAAACCGAGGCAGTAATTGCCATAAGTAAATGTGCTCAGGATGATCAGGTCATGTACACATCAAACCTTTTCAAAGAAGTGGCGCTAGAATGGTGGAATACGGTGTTACAAGCAAAAGGAAGAAGGATGGCGTATGCTATGAACTGGGAAGAATTTAAGAGCTTTGTAGAAAGAAAATTATGTCCTGAGTACGAAAAGGAACAAATGACAAATAAGTTTCTAACCCACCGGATGGTAGATGTAGATTGTCGAGGGTATACTACGACATTCTTCGAATATGCTAGAGTAGTACCAACCCTGGCTTCGCCAGAGCCGGTACTTATTTCTCGTTATATTTGGGGATTAATTTCCGAGATCCGTAATATCGTCAAAGCTGCGAAACCTCGCACAATTGATGATGCAGTAGAATTAGCCAATACTATGACTGATGAGCTAGTACGGACAAGAGAAGAAAATAGAAGGAAGGAAGTAGCCCAAAAGATTACCTAAGAATTCAGTTCGGGTAACCATAACAAATTCAAGAAAGGAGGGAATGGGCAATCTTCTACTAGTCCATTTTGCAATTTTTGCAAAAGGAAGCATTTTGGAAGATGCAAAGGATATTGCAATTTTTGCAAGATTCCAGGGCATCAAGAAGAAGACTGTAGGAGGAAGAAATTTTCAGTTTGCTACAACTGTAGAGAAACTGGACATCTTAGGCCAGATTGTCCAAAACTAAATAAACTATTTGACAATCAAGCCAAACCGTCAGAAGGAGCAAAAAGGAATGCGAGAGCCTTTCAGCTGACTACTCAAGAAGCCGAGATAATTCCAGATGTGATAGCCGGTATGTTCTTAGCTTACAACGTTTACACAAAAGTATTATTTGACTCTGGTGCAAACCAAAGTTTTATAAATACTTTACTCTGCCAAACTCTTAACTTACCGTTAACCAGCATTAGATAAATTTCTATATTAGAAACGACAGATGGGAATTCAGTTAAAATAAATAAGGTTATGCAGAACATAGAAATAAGTTATAAGTTTTCTGCAACCCTATTATCTATGAAATTAGTTGAATTCAATGTTGTGATCATTATCTGTGATCAGAATTTCTTAGAAATTCAATCAACCTTCGGAGAAGTAATTATGATTACAGGAGATAAACCATGTAAGTTTATGAAGTTCATATCAGTAATGGAAATTGCTAATTATGAACGAAGGCAAAGGAATAGTATATATGATTTTAAATATCATTAATACTAAAGATACAGAATTTAAGGAAATTTCTGTAAATTTCGAATACCCAGATATAGTTCCAGAAGATTTACCTGGATTACATGGAGATAGAATTTAAAATTCATCTAATTCCAGGAATTTTACTGATAAGCCAGGGAACCTTATCGGTTAGCACAATATTGGTTGTTAAGAAAAAGAAAAGCTTTACTCCAAAATTTTTGAAGAATAAATTTTAGCTGAAGTGCAATTTTAGGTCATATGGTGAATCATGAAGGTATTCACTTAGATCTTGCTAAGATAGCAGTAATTACCAAATGGAAGATTTTGTAAACCGCAATGGAAATTAGGAATTTTGTAGGTTTAGTAATATAGACAGTTTATTAAGGAATTTTCAAAATAGCTATATCATTAAATTAGTTAACCTCTAAAATGGTTAAGTTTGATTAGAGAAGAAGAAGTTTTTAGGATATAAAAACATAAATCCTAGCCTTACCAGAAGGAACAGAAGATTTTTAAGTATACGGTAATGCTTCAAAGCTAGGGTTTGGATATTCCTTAAATGCAACGCAAAAAGGTAATTGCGTATGCCTTAAGCCAATTGAAAAAGTTCGAAGAAAACTATACCACTCATGAGTTATAATTAGGAACCATAATTTTTGCCTTAAGATTTGGAAACATTATCCGTATGGAAGTAAGGGTACTATCTATATGGATTATAAAAATTTAAGATATATATTTTTGGGCAAAAAGAATTTGAGGCGAAGGAAATGAATGAAAATCCTAAGTGACTACAACTATGATATTTAGTATCACAAAGGAAAAGCTGAAAACGGCAAGAGATAGTCATAAGAATTATGCAGATAATAGATAAAAGCCGTTGGAGTTCGAGTTGGAGACAAAATATAATTGGAAGTATCTCCTTGGAAAGGAGTAAGAAAGGAAAACTAAGTCCGAAGACATGTAGGATTATTTCCAGTAATTCAACATATTGGATTAGTTGTTTATAGTTTACAACTACCAGGAAGGTTAGTTGGAATACATGATATATTTCATGAATTCAAGAAATGTCTATCAGATGAATTTTTGGTAGTACCTTTCTAAGATGTAAAGGTAAACAAATAGTATTAGTTTAAGTAAAGTAGGATTCAAAGACAGGATCCTAATATACTTGGGAACTGGAATCAAAAAGAAAAAGAAAGTATTCTCAATTATTCCAGTAAATCTCGAGGACGAGATTTTTATTAAGTTGGGGAGAATGTAACGACTCTCATCAAAAGTCATAATTATTAAATTAATTTGACCAATAGGAAACCCTAGTTGATAATTATCTACAATTACGTGCTGGCCACTTCGAATTTTTCAGAAGGTGTCAAGTTATCAGAGCTAGTCCCACACGTGGCAAGTCTATAGTGATTAGGTGTCCCTTACGGACCATAAGGGATACTGCTTACGGTCCATAAGCATGTCAAGCAGGTAGGCTAGCATGTCAAGCAGGTAGGCTAGCATGTCAAGCAGGTAGGCTAGCATGTCAAGCAGGTAGGCTAGCATGTCAAGCAGGTAGGCTAGCATGTCCAAATTACAACTATAAATACAGAACATTGGCACTTGATTCTGGGCACAAAAACGACGTTCAAACTTCAAATTCACTCTGAGTTATCGTCCAATTACTCTCCAAACACACACAAAACACTAATTAGAGAGGGGGTGCTGCTACGAAACAGGGTATTAGCACAATCGCTGCTACGATTCATTTTCCGACGATCAATATATCCAATGAATGTTTAAGTGCCGCCCACATTAGGGTTATACTTTATCGTTCGTCATTAATTTGACGGATTGTCGTTAAATTCGATAGGTAAAGTATTATACTTTATCATTCGTTGTTAATTCAACAGATCATCGTTAATTCGATGGGTAAAGTATTATACCTTGTCGTTCATTGTTAATTCAATGGATCATCGTTAATTCGATGGACAAAGTATTTCATTTTGACATTCATTGTGAGAATTTGATCTCGTGAGTTATCGTAAATGCTGGATTGATTACTAATTCCAAAATTGTGTGCTTGTTATTGAAATTAGGATAAAAGGCTAATCAGTAAGCCAGGCTCTGCCCATATAAATCTGCAATGTGAGTCATTCTTCTTTTCTCACAGTTTGTGAGTTATTTTATCAAATATTTTACAATACCTCAAATTATTTTCAAGGTTATAATTACAGGGACTAAGTCGTGGATATCTTGAATTATTGGTTAGTGGGGTATTGTGCACATTACTAATTCTCACCCAGTTAGGTTCATTGATCTACTTGGGATAATCACTGTTGGGTTCATTGACCTACAGGGATAATCGTCACTATTTAGGTTCATTGATCTAAATAGTGGTATGACCATCGTCACCATTGTGACTTGTCACCATTGTGACAGAATGCCAGATAAAAATAAGATAGAAGCCATTGTAATCGCTCTTATGCTGTAATTGATAACTATGCATCATTATGCAAAATAGAATGATTCACTCAGTATTTCCCGCTGACAAAACCTTTTTCAAACATGTTTCAGGTGATCTGTTGTAATTCAGGAAAAGTGCTGGGGAGCATTTCAAGCTTAAGATAGTGGCTCAATATAAAATAAAGAAATGATTTTGTAATATCACGCTTTTATAGTAAAAACCTACTATTGTAAATTATCGGGGTTTTATCCCGAATTGTGAAATAAAATAATCGGGGAAAAATTTTAGCTTTAAGCGATCCTGTTTCCGCTGTAAAACTCAATTAAATAAATACCGCAGTATTTTCTGCTGCGGCTCCTGAAACGGGTCAAACCGGGTCGTGGGTCGTGACACTTGTTCCCATGAAGTTGTTGTTGAGGGTGGAAGGCTTGCTACTAGAGATTGTAGGAGCTGGTCCAAAGTTAGCTCGTGCCCTAGTGGAGCACCGCTGTAGCTGTTAGGAAGAGAAAAGGGGAAATGTTGTTGGATTTGGCCTCGTGTACAGGTATGGGTTAGGATTTGGAGGAGGATTACTGGGACCAACCTCATCCCTAGATGCAGAAGGTTCCGAGTTTGCAAAAGGAGGGATGGGGGGTCCAGGAGATAGAGTCGATTCGGGTTCGTCATAGTCCAAACGAATCCTCACTCCCTTGTCTATCTCCGTACTCACTTATTGGTTGAGGAGAGACCTTAACACCAGGAAATTGTTGGCGACCCCTTCAGGGGTAAGTTCGACATGTGAGGGGGTGTTTGAGATACCGACATTAGGGGAAGGGACCCCTGATCTAGATGGAGTTGGAGTGTGGAAAATGAGAAACTCGGGAGTGCTCCACGGTGTCGAGAAAGACGATGGTATAACCACATGAGCTTAGCCAATGCTTGGGGTAGAGGTATTTGGAACTTGATTCACCTCTCCCGGGGACTCACTTTCTGACATGGTGATTTCAAGAGGATGGAGCTACACTACTAGGTCCTTTTGAAGAAAATTAGTGGCGTAGCCCCACGGTGGGCGCCAACTTGTTGATGCAACAGATAATAGACCAGTGTTAGTAGCAAGGCTGGTTAGGCAAAAGGGTTGAAGGGTTCGGTTTTGCCTAACGCAGGTCGTGGGGTCCCCCCACGTTTGCAAGACGTGGAGAGAGGTTCACTAGTTTGATTTTGTTGTTTGCTCGGGATCCTCCACTGAAGTGTATTTAGTCTCGGATGTGGGAGCAATAAGAATGTATGAGTTGAATGTGATAGAGAGTGACTTGTATGGAACAAGTACTCAAAAACAATGACCAGAGATTCGCCTGGAATCAGAGCTGATTTAGAATGTTTTTCACACTTAATGAAGTGTCACATTTATAGGAAAAACCTTAGCTCAAAGAGGAAGTTGTTTGACTAGTGAACATGCTTGCAGTGGGGGACTTACCCTTTTGGGGGTTAAAGTCTTTTGATCTTCGGATAAAAGATTGTGTTCTATGATCTTGTGTTACTTTTGCGGCTGGGAAAGTTGGTGAAGTAATCAGAGATGTGACTACTTACTGTTCGCATATTGTTTTATCTAAAATCCCGGATTTCCAACCTTTGAACCTTTTAACCCTTTAAGCTTTAATGTGTCTAATTCATTTTATTTGGTCTTGGGCTAGCCCCGTCATCAGTCTCGGATGTGGGAGCAATAAGAATGTGTGTGTTGAATGTGATGGAGAGTGACTTGTATGGAACAAGTACTAAAAAACAATGACCAGAGATTCGCCTGGAATCAGAGCTGATCTAGAATGTTTTTCACACTTAATGAAGTGTCATATTTATAGGAAAAACCTTGGCTCAAAGAGGAAGTTGTTTGACTAGTGAACATGCTTGCAGTGGGGGACTTACCCTTTTAGGGGTTAAAGCCTTTTGACCTGCGGATAAAAGACTGTGCTCTGTGGACTTGTGTTACTTTTGCGACTGGGAAAGTTGGTGAAGCAATCAGGGATGTGACCATTTACTGTTCACGTGTTGCTTTATCTCAACTCCTGGATTTTTAACATTTGAACCTTTTAACCTTTTAAGCATTCATGTGTTTTAGTCATTTTATTTGGTCTTGGGCTACCCCCGTCATCAGCTATCTATACCTATGAAGCTCTTGCACATCAGATTTTGGGAATTGAAAGCTGTATCGTGGTTGTTGCTTGGGGTTGATTGATTTCAAGAATTTTACAATCTGGTACCCGTTGAACAATTTATCGAACGTATTGAAAGCCTTGTGAAAATCGCAAAGTACGCAAAATGTAATGAACTTTACTAGGATTGTTAATGGATTTCAAAACTTATTACTTTATGTAGTATTCAAACATATCATACAACTAGGTTCGCAAACAAACCGAACGGACACTGACAAGATTGTCTACGTATTACTTGAATACATTTTAGCCACACCAGCTCAACAAGTGTTCTATCTTCAAGATCCTTTGGAAACAAACGAAAATGGGAAGGTTTTGGAAAACTTTGATCATCAAAAACTTTGGGATCATCCAAGAATCAACGGTGTTACTGAGATGGATGTATTGTACGACATTCTGATTTAAACTTGGTTGTCGACTCAAGGTTTGAAGTTGGTGAATCAAGTGCACGAGTAAAAAATGATAAGAGTATGTCTTACAAGATACTTAATCATTTCATTGCAACTTGATTGTTGTCTTAGGTAACTTTCCCTAGGTGGTGACTCAAGTCCTAACCCCTGGTTGTGGATGATGGAAGTTTCACTGATGATGGTGAAGAAGATAATGAATATTGACACGATGTTGAGTGTATATAAATGTTTAACAATTTTTAATTAAATACACACAACTAGGGAAAGTTACCGGGATCGCCTAACAAGATCTTTCATTACCATCGTTGACGTAATATAACACATGCAAGATACCGAGATCGCCTAACAAGAGTTTTCATTACCAGAATCTTGTAAACCTCTAGTTAAATCCAAAAAAGAGAGATTTTGTGTTGTTTTTATATTTAAGAAGTGTAAAAATAAAATATGTAAAAATATAGTTTTCATTTATAAGAACGAATCACTTAGGTTCATTACGCCCTTGACGACGTCAATAACTAGTTTATTATTGTCTTCGAAAAGATCACGATTCAAAAAAAAAAGAAATGGTTTTTGGTTAGGACCCGAAATTAGGGCTAAAAATGAACCAAACGTTCGGTGAACAGTTCGTGAACCGTTCGGCGGGAAGTCCGTTTGTGTTCGGTCGTTTATTAAACAAACAAACAAACATGAACAAGAAATTCATTCGTTTAACTAAACAAACGAACATGAACAGAGGCCGTGTTTGTTCTTTTATGATCGTGAACGTCGGTAACGTGTTTGATAGTTCACTAGTGTTTTTAGTTTTTATACTTTATTTATATACTTCAATATTTCCAACAAATAAAATATTTAATAAGTGTCATTGTATTATATATTCTGCTCATGAATACTTGTTTGTGCTCATTTGTTTCCGTTTGTGTTCATGAACATTAGTTTGTACCTATTCATGTGCATCAACGTTCGTTTTCGTTCGTTGCCTAAATTTAACAAACAAACAAACAAAAACAAGTTCATTTCCTTAACAAACGAAAACAAACATAAAATCTTGTTCGGTAGGTGTTCATGAACAATTCATGAACACATATATTTCTTAACAAACGAAAACGAACAAAGTCTTGTTCGTGTTCGTTCGGTTCGTTTGTAGCCCTACCCGGAATCATATGCCTCTTCGGAAAGTAGCCACAATCACTAAGTTATATGACAACCCCCTAAAGTCATTATTTGAAGAAAGCAAAAGATGTGTGTGTTAATGATAGAAGATGAGATGACCCCATTTTATGGGTATCATTACCCTCAACAATACTTGAAATAAGCCATGAGATGACCATCTGCAATATTGTAATTAATTTATTAAGTAAAAATCTTACAAAAGGGATCTAGCCCACCGACCACTATGGATATTTGGGGCTATCTCCTCAATAGTAATCATGAAGATGAATTGGACCAAGTCCTTGCGTTTCAAGTATACAATCTCTCTACGCTAGACAAGAATTACCAAACCTGAAATCCTGACATAACCTCTAAGCCTTTTTCAAGGGATTAAGATGTTATTTACTAAATAGGAATAGAAAACATGAATGTTTGAAACAACAAACACAAGATTAACGATTTGTTTTTAAGAATTTTCAAAATTAACTTTCATTGTGGTGATTGGTTTACTTATAATCATTTATAAACACCTTTAAGTTATCCATAACTTTAATTAAATAGTCATTAAGGGATTGTTTCCCCAAGTGATTGGAAGAGCTTAGCCAAACATGGCTTTAAAAAAACATTAACAAACTTAATTAAATAAGATTGAACATTACAAGAATGAAAATGATTAACTGTCCATACAATCTTGTATTATAAACCAAAGT
Source organism: Helianthus tuberosus (assembly GCA_030545235.1). Lineage (NCBI taxonomy): Eukaryota > Viridiplantae > Streptophyta > Magnoliopsida > Asterales > Asteraceae > Helianthus > Helianthus tuberosus. The sequence continues at coordinate 29,894 of JARYGA010059761.1, read as the reverse complement.
AGAAAAGCGTAGGATTAGGGTCTAATTAAGCCACACCCGCTCAGAGGCGGAAGCGCGAGATGTGATCGTGATTGATTCTCATTGCAAGCATATAATGTTGACGTTAAACACATAATTGCAGACAATAAATAATTATTAAAATAGTACAGAAGTTACTGGATTTGTGCCGTTTGTCACATACTCCCCTCGTTAAAAGAATTTCGTCCTGAAATTCAAGCTGAGTTATCCTTTGCAGGAGTTTCCTCGAACAATTGGGGGTACTTGGCTTTAAATTGATCCTCACGTTTCCAAGTATACTTGGGTCCTTATCAAGAGTTCCAACGGACTTTGACCAATTTGATGCGGCTTATCCTTGTTTTCTAGACCTTCCAGTCCATAACGTCTGCTGGTTCCTCAGTGAATTGGAGTTTGTCGTCAATGTGTACCTCATTCGCATGGATGATAACCGTTTCTTGTGTTGGACTCTTCGTGAGGTTCGACACGTGGAACGTATCATGTACGCCATTAAATTCCTTCGGTAGCTCTAATTTATAAGCAACAGTACCAATATTTTCCAAGATCTTAAACGGTCCAATATATCGTGGATTTAACTTTTCACGCTTCCTAAATCTCGCTACACTCTTCCAAAGCGAGACCTTTAAGAAGACTTTGTCTCCTACCTCGAAAGCTAACGGCTTTCGTCTTCGGTCGGCGTAGCTCTTTTGTCGATCATGAGCCGCCTTGATACGGTCTCGGATCTGAAAGTTTTTATCGGTCGTTTCCTGGACTAGTCAGGGCCGATCAATTGTTTGTCGCCAGCTTCCGCCCAACATAGCGGAGAGCTACACATGCAACAATAAAGTGCTTTGAACGGTGCGGCTTGTATACTACTGTGATAACTGTTGTTATATGAAAACTTAATCAAGGGTATGTGAGTATCCCAATTGCCGCCTAAGTCCATTTCACATGCACGAAGCATGTCTTCAAGTGTTTGTAAGGTTCGTTCACTCTGGTCATCGGTTTGTGGATGGAAGGTCGTGCTTAGATCTAGGCGAGATCCAAAGTCCTGTTGAAAAGATTGCAAAATCCTTGATACAAAACGACCGTCTCTGTCTAAAATTATCGAAATAGGCACTCCATGATGAGCCACAATTTCCTTGAGATACAGTTCGGCAAGCTTTCTTGTACTATCCTTTTCCCGTAACGGTAGGAAGTGCGTAGACTTCCGCAGTCTATCGACTATTACCCATATCATCTCATGCCTCTGGTGTCGCAACCCCCGATCCCTGACTCCCGGGAATGGGCGGACGCGATCACAGAGTTTCGGTGGTATCAGGGTTATTTAATCTTGTAGCGGAATTTACATCAGGATCGTAGTTAGGAAATATTTATCAGAGTAAAACCACCTCATTTAATATTAATAATCACATGGGTAAAACCCAAGTTTCTTATTACAATACATTTATAGGGATGAACCATATTTTATTTCAATTTAAAACACCGTTTATTTGGAAACTTTTATAGCCACATTATCCCCAAGCCTTCAGTGCTCCTCAGCTGGCTTTTTATTAATTGGCTGTCACATTGGGTTACCTGAAACGTGTTTTAAAAACATTTGTCAGTCGAAAATACTGTTGAGTGAATCCCAGTTTAATCAAGTTTTAATAAAAAGTCACAGTGAAGAGTATTGAGAGCGATCACATTGTTTATGTCTACACAATTACTCCATTCGGTACTATCAATTCACTGACTTGTGGGTCATATTACCCATTGGCTAACTCATTGTCCAATGGTAACGTATTGTCATCCCGACTTACTACTCACAGTGTAGTACATTTTGTATACAAAACCCCAACATACCGGCAGTAATTGAAGAACTACAAAGACTCAATCACTGCTAAATTTCATAGTAAAATATTTAAGGTTTGGTAAAACATTACCAAAAAGATTAACAAAAAGAGGATAAACTCACATTGCTATCTTAGGCTTCTTGTAAGGTTTTCCTGGATATAATCTATAATTTATACAAATGTACATTGGTTAGTATCATAACCCTTTGAAATTATTAATGATACCCTCCCCGAGACGGCATTCCAACAACTACGTCAGGCAGAACCACGACAGTTGTTACGGAACCCTAAATCAATCGGGCAGCGTAACTATTATGAAACTAGGGTTATAATACTTACAACGGAGCAGAATCTCGCTAATTAGGGGTATAATACCCGAGTATTATAACTTTCCTACAGAAATTGTGATTGGAGATTGAAATGTGAGCGACGGAAATTGTAATCCGTGGCCATCTATTTATATGGTCTGATTCTGGTTTTCAGGCGGCCCGCGTAAGGTAAGGCTAAGCCTTACGTGGCCCGCGTCAACACGCGATCAACCTATAGCTCGTCCGGATCACCACTAGGCTTGACACGATGTCGACAAGTGTCAGCACCGGATGTATCCGCGTTTTATGAGTCCGCGCGGCCCGCGTTAGTGTAAGCTTAAGCTTACGCGGCCCGCTTGAACTAAAGAAATCAGCGGAGTCCGGTCAACACTCTCATATGACCCGCGTAGGTGTTTGGGGTGGGTTCACGCGGCCCGCCTCAGCCCTAAAATTAAGTTTTTTTTATATTTTCTTTAAATACTATATTGTATTTCGGGCTCAGTTTTCACATACGGGGTGTAATATAAGACACATAAGGATATTTTAAAATATAATAGGATGGCGTAAAATATACTGAGGGTGTCAGTTTTACCGAGGGTTGTTACATTCTCCCCACTTTATTTAGAGCTCGTCCTCGAGATCTACTGGAACAAATGCGGATATTTCTTTTGCATTTCTGACTCGAGCTCCCATGTGTACTCAGGTCCTCTTTTGGAATCCCACTTTTCTTTGACTAGAACTAGTCTCTTGTGTTTGAGATTCTTAACTTTCCTATCTTCAATCTGTAGAGGTCTTTCTACAAATTTGAGTTGTTCATTTACCTCTATATCCTTAAGAGGTACTATCAGTGATTCATCAGTTAATCACTTTTTAAGATTTGATACATGAAACACATCATGTATTCCTGCCATTTCCTCTGGCAGTTGTAATTGATAGGCCACAGGTCCTATTCTTCTAATAATCTTAAAAGGTCCAACATACCTGGGACTTAACTTTCCTCTTTTGATGAATCTCACTATTCCTTTCCAAGGAGAGACTTTCAACAATACTTTATCTCCTATTTGAAATTCCAATGGCTTGCGTCGGTTATTAGCATAACTCTTTTGTCGATCACGTGCGGCTTTCAGTCGTTCCTTGACTTGAATAATCTTATCGGTTGTCTCTTGCACTATCTCAGGTCCAGATAGTTGTTTTTCTCCGATTCCTGCCCAACATACTAGGGTTCGACACTTTCGTCCATAAAGTGCTTCGAAGGGTGCAACATTGATACTTGTGTGGTAATTGTTATTATAAGAAAATTCTATCAAAGGTAAGTGATCGTCCCAATTACCTCCGAAATCAATTACACAAGCTCTAAGCATGTCCTCCATTGTCTGGATTGTCCTTTCGCTTTGTCCATCCGTTTGAGGATGATAAGCTGTGCTCAATTTTAACTTGGTTCCCATTCCCTTTTGGAAACTTGACCAAAAATGAGAGGTAAATCGACTATCCCTATCAGAAACAATTGATAAAGGAATGCCATGTAAAGAAACAATTTCATTTACATATAACTTAGATAATTGTTCCATACTAATTGTTTCCTTCATTGGTAAGAAATGAGCTGACTTAATTAGCCTATCTACAATTACCCAGATTGTATCATTTCCTTTCCTAGTTTTGGGTAATTTAGTAACAAAATCCATTGTTATTAATTCTCATTTCCACACTGGCATCTCTAATTGCTGTAACAAACCTGAGGGTTTCTGATGTTCAGCTTTAACTTGTGAGCAAGTTAAACATTTAGAAACATAAGTTGCTATGTCCTTTTTCATTCCTATCCACCAGAAATTTTTCCTTAAATCCTGGTACATTTTATCACTTCCTGGATGCATTGTATACTTAGATTTATGGGCTTCTTCTAGTATACGATGACGTAAGTTTCCTAATTTAGGTATCCACATTCTCTTTTCATGGAATCTCCAAATTCCATCTGTTTCTTGTTTTAATTCCTTTAACATACCTTTTAATTTTTCAGAATCATCCTTGATTACTGATTCTTGTGCTTCTCTTATTTGTTCATTTAAATCAACTTGTAGATTTAATTTAAGAGAACGTACCTTTCTTGGTTTTTCATGATACTTTCGACTTAAAGCATCTACCACTACATTTGCCTTTCCTTCATGATACTGGATATCACAATCATAATCACTAAGAAATTCCATCCAACGTCTTTGCCTCATATTCAACTCTTTTTGCTTAAAGATATACCTTAAACTCTTATGATCAGTGAATATGGTAAACTTACTACCATAAAGGTAATGTCTCCAAATCTTAAGAGCAAAAATTATAGCTCCTAATTCTAAATCATGGGTTGAATAATTCTCTTCACGATTCTTAAGTTGTCTAGATGCGTAAGCTATAACCTTTTGGCGTTGCATCAATACACATCCATAACCTAATCTAGAAGCATCACAATAGACTACAAAGTCTTCCGTTCCTTCTGGTAATGCTAGTATGGGTGTATGGGTCAATCTTTGCTTAAGAATTCTAAAGGCTTCTTCTTGTTTTAATCCCCATTCAAACTTAACAGATTTACATGTTAACTTAGTTAAGGGAATGGCTATTCTAGAGAAATCTTGAATAAATCTTCTATAATAACCGGACAATCCTAAGAAACTTCTAACCTCGGTTGGTGATTCAGGGGTTTTCCAATTAGTAATTGCTTCAATCTTTGTTGGTTCTACATGAATTCCTTCATGATTGACTAGGTGTCCAAGGAATTGCACCTGTTCTAACCAAAATTCACACTTAGAAAACTTAGCATAAAGGTTTTCCTTTCTTAAAAGACTTAAAAGTGTGTGCAAATGTTTTGCATGTTCCTCTTTACTCTTAGAGTAAATTAGAATATCATCTATAAAAACAATTATGAATTTATCCAAATATGGTTTACATATTCGGTTCATCATGTCTATAAATGCAGCTGGGGCATCGGTTAAACCAAATGGTATGACAGTAAATTCATAATGGCCATACCTCATTCTGAACGCGGTTTTAGGAATGTCCTCTTCCTATACCTTTAATTGATGATATCCTGACCTTAAATCGATTTTAGAGAAAAATCGCGCTCCTTGCAATTGATCAAACAGATCATCGATTCTCGGTAATGGGTACCGATTCTTAATCGTAACCTTGTTTAATTCACGGTAATCAATGCACATACGCATTGATCCGTCCTTCTTTTTAACAAACAGTATCGGTGCTCCCCATGGAGACGAACTTGGCTGAATAAATCCTTTTTCTAACTACTCATCTAATTGCTTTTTCAATTCTTGCATTTCTGCAGGTGCCAAACGATAAGGTGCTTTGGCAATTGGTGATGTTCCTGGTAGCAGGTGAATTCTGAATTCAACTTCTCTGTTTGGAGGTAGTCCTGGTAATTCTTCTAAATACATCTGAAAACTGTGACACTACTGGAATATCTTTTAGTTCTTTTCCTTTAGTGTTAGTGATTATAGAAATCAAATACACTATAGAACCTTTTCTTATACAACTTGCAGTTTTAATCACAGAGATGAGTTTAGTGGACCTAGAAGGCTTATCTCCTTTAATTGTGATCGTTTTACCTTTTGATGAATTTACTTGAATTGACTTTTGATCACATACAATATTGGCTTTATTGACTATTAACCAATCCATTCCTAAAACAACATCGAATCCTACCAGATTCATAGGATACAGATTTGCTATAAATTTCTGATTCAAAATTTCTATGTTTGCTCCCTGCAAGATTTCAGAAATCCTAACAGTTTCTCCATTTGCTGTTTCTACTAGACATTCTTGTGTTAGTTTAGTTAATGACTGATTTAGAATTTTGCAAAACGAAGTATTAATAAAACTTTGGTTCGCACCAGAGTCAAATAATACTTTAGCAAATATATCATTAACTAAAAACATACCAGCTATAACGTCTGGGATCATCTTGGCTTCTTCCGCAGTCAGAATAAATGCTCTAGCATTTTTAGTATTCTTGTTGTCTGCGGCTGGAGCTAATTTTGGGCAGTTTGGCCTGATATGACCTTTTTCTCCACAGTTATAGCATAATCCATTACTGATTTTCTTCCTGCAATTTTCTTCCTTGTGTCCTGACATCTTGCAATAATTGCAGAGAGTGGAGCATTTTCCCGAATGCTTTTTCTTGCAGACCTTGCAGTATGTTGTAGAGGTAGAACCCATATTCCTACGATTGTAATTTCCATAACGGAATTCTTGTGTAAGCCTTTGGGTTAAATTCCTCCTCTGATCCTCTTCTCTAGTACGGACTAATTCATCAGTCAATGTATTTGATAATTCTACAACTTCTTCTATGGTTTGAGGTCTAGCTGCCTTGACTATGTGTCTAATCTCTCCAATTAATCCCCAAATATAGCGAGAGATTAACACTGGTTCTGGTGAAGCAAGAGTTGGCATTATTCTAGCATATTCAAAGAATATTTTAGTATACCCCTTACTATCCACACCAGTCATCCTAAGATTTAGGAATTTGTTTGCTATCTGTTCCTTTTCATTGGGTGGGCAGAATTTCCTTTCTACTTTGTTTTTAAATTCCTCCCATTCCATATTATAGGTTTGATCACTTCCTCTTATCTGGAGGATAGTGTTCCACCATTCTAGTGCTGCATTCTTAAACAGATTAGAAGCAAACAATATTCTATCTTCCTCAGCACACTTGCTTATCCTTAAGACTGCCTCAGTCTTTTCTATCCAGCGTAAGGTTGCAATGGCCCCTTCATTGCCCGAGAATTCCATTGGTTTACAAGACCAGAATTCTTTATAAGAACAAGCATAAGACATGGTTCTTCTTCTTTTGGGAATAGGCAATTGAAGTATAGGTCCATTGTTCACACTGTTTTCTGGTTCAACGGGTCGCTTACTGCTATGCTTACTTTATTATAAGCATCTTTAACAGTTTGAAGAATAAATGGCATTGCATCTATAATTCCCTGTGCCACTATGTGTTGGATAGCACTATTATCCACTTGGTTTCCATTGTTATTGATGCTCGGATTATCATTAACCACGTTAATGTTACTCTGGTTATCGTTATTCAGATTTTCTTGATTTCCTTCGTTGGCCATCTGAATTTTAAACATTTACCTCGTATTAATATCACAAATAATAGGTAATATAGTTAATCACATGACACACAAGTTAACCAAAACCGTCGATCATTGCGACTTGTACTCTATTTTCATATACTATGTGTCTATTACACACTAGTACAGAAATAAAGATTACAATACCAAGAGAAAGAAAATTACACTAATAATACTATGCATCCGTACACACATATTTTATTTTTATTTTATTATTATTATAATATTATTACTATCATCGTTTCACCATCTCATTCACGGATATGGATTTATCCAAAAATCCATATTACGTTCATCGTATTTCCATACGAGACGCTCTCCCACCTGACGCATTCTCTCACTGCTCTCTAAAATTTCCTCCCCAAAAGTCCTAAGTTCTTGAACGTTTTCTGCACTCATTGGGGGTGCAGGTTCTCGGTCTGGGTTTGGAATCTGGGGTGCGTGTTCCTGATATGGGGGTGACAGTTCCTGAAATTGGTAAGGATCCTCTAATATCTCCCTAATATAATCATTTTGATAATAGGGGTCTAAAGGGTCCATACCTGGGTAAGTTTCTATGTTTTGTATGGGTGGATAATCCTGGATAGGATAACGTTGCACAAAGTCCCTATTATTGTCCCACAAGTGGTCATAGTTCGGGTCTAGGGGGTTTGGTGCAGGTACCCTAGGGATTTCTTCTGGGTTAAAGTCGTGCATCTCCACTTGGTTTTCCTGATTTTCTATCTCCATGGGTCGTTCTGGGTTTTGTGGGTTTTGTGCATCTCCACTAGTTGTTCCAGACCTGGGTCAGTAGCAGTTGTAGCTAGGATATGGAAATTAGCTAGGCTTCTATTTAGCATATCCTGAGTATGAGCATCTGTCTTTCGCTTAATAGCTGCTAAAGCCCTTTGCTGTTGCAGTTTTCACATTCTCTTCCTACGAGCAAAATCTTCTTTACTGAACCATCCACGTTTCTTATTAGGAAATGGTTCTTCAGATTGAGCTCTAAAGGCAAATATCCCGTCTTCCTGATCAGCAGTATACCCTGAAAGGGCAGGGTGTGATGATGTACCTTCACTCCTAGGTGAATCAGATAACTGACGATTCACATCTGATGGTCCTTGATCACTCATACTGAAAACTAACAGATAGTCAAATAACACATAACAAATAAATACAGTTATGCACGTATTTCCGTAATTTTGTTTCCTAACACAAAATATAGAAATTAAGTGTCAGCAGAACACTTCTTTGGCTCAGACCGGTGGCTAGGCTCTGATACCAACTTTTGTCGTAACCCTCGATCCCTGAATCCCGGGAACGGGCGGACGCGATCACAGAGTTTCGGTGGTATCAGGGTTATTTAATCTTGCAGCGGAATTTACATCAGGATCGTAGTTAGGAAATATTTATCAGAGTAAAACCACCTCATTTAATATTAATAATCACATGGGTAAAACCCAAGTTTCTTATTACAATACATTTATAGGGATGAACCATATTTTCTTTCAATTTAAAACACCGTTTATTTAGTAACTTTTATAGCCACATTATCCCCAAGCCTTCAGTGCTCTTCAGCTGGCTTTTTATTAATTAGCTGTCACATTGGGTTACTTGAAACGTGTTTTAAAAACATTTGTCAGTCGGAAATACTGGTGAGTGAATCCCAGTTTAATCAAGTCTAAATAAAAAGTCACAGTGAACAGTATTGAGAGCGATCACATTGTTTATGTCTACACAATTACTCCATTTGCTACTATCAATTCACTGACTTGTGGGTCATATTACCCATTGGCTAACTCATTGTCCAATGGTAACGTATTGTCATCCCGACTTACTACTCACAGTGTAGTACATTTTGTATACAAAACCCCAACATACCGGCAGTAATTGAAGAACTACAAAGACTCAATCACTGCTAAATTTCATAGTAAAATATTTAAGGTTTGGTAAAACATTACCAAAAAGATTAACAAAAAGAGGATAAACTCACATTGCTATCTTAGGCTTCTTGTAAGGTTTTCCTGGATATAATTTATAATTTATACAAATGTACATTGGTTAGTATCATAACCCTTTGAAATTATTAATGATACCCTCCCCGAGACGGCATTCCAACAACTACGTCGGGCAGAACCACGATAGTTGTTACGGAACCCTAAATCAATCGGGCAGCGTAACTATTACGAAACTAGGGTTATAATACTTACAACGGAGCAGAATCTCGCTAATTAGGGGTATAATACCCGAGTATTATAACTTTCCTATAGAAATTGTGATTTGAGATTGAAATGTGAGCGACGGAAATTGTAATCCGAGGCCATCTATTTATATGGTCTGATTCTGGTTTTCAGGCGGCCCGCGTAAGGTAAGGCTAAGCCTTACGCGGCCCGCGTCAACACGCGGTCATCCTATAGCTCGTCCGGATCACCACTAGGCTTGACACGATGTCGACACGTGTCAGCACCGGATGTATCCGCGTTTTATGAGTCCGCGCGGCCCGCGCTGGTGTAAACTTAAGCTTACGCGGCCCGCTTGAACTAAAGAAATCAGCGGAGTCCGGTCAACACTCTCATACGGCCCGCGTAGGTGTTTGGGGTGGGTTCACGCGGCCCGCCTCAACCCTAAAATTAAGTTTTTTTTATATATTTTCTTTAAATACTATATTGTATTTCGGGCTCGGTTTTCACATATGGGGCGTAATATAAGACACATAAGGATATTTTAAAATATAATAGGGTGGCGTAAAATATACTGAGGGTGTCGGTTTTACCGAGGGTTGTTACATTCTCCCCACCTTATTTAGAGCTCGTCCTCGAGATCTACTGGAACAAATGCGAATATTTCTTTTGCATTTCTGACTCGAGGGTTGTTACATCTGGGGGTCCTGGGTAATTTCGTTATGAAATCCATAGATATTTGCTCCCATTTCCAAATGGGAATCTCGGGTTGTTGCAGCAAGCCCGAGGGTTTCTAGTACTCGGCCTTCACCTTTGCGCATGTTAGGCACTTTCCAACATAGGCAACGACGTCGTCCTTGAGGTTAGGCCACCAATAGTACTCTTTCAAGTCTTGATACATCTTGTCCGATCCTGGGTGGATCGAGTATCTTGAGTTATGTGCTTCATCAAAAATGATCTCTTGAATACCGCCAAAAAGTGGAACCCAAATACGTCCCATGAAGTACAAGGTTCCGTCTTCCTTTGGCACCAACTGTTTCTCCATACCCCGGAGAAGTTTAGCCTTGATATGTTCCTCCTTGAGTGCTTCTTGTGGGGTAGAAGAGTCTTTTTGTCGTTATCGAAGATGGGGCACGGGGTGTGCCTGGTGGACACGACCTGTGCTTGGTCATGTTTGATGACAAATTCTTGGTTTTCTACTTATTTTGTCATTTTGTGGCTCGATTTAAACAAATTCGGAACAAATTTACCAAAATCAACAAAAGAACAATCTAAAATGGGTTATAAGTGATGTGGATAAACATAGGGCTGTGCAAGGGTCAGTTTTAATCATTATCCAGAACCATAACTGCTAGTTTTGGTTAATCGGTTATGAATTCGATAATGGTTATTTCGGTTATTAACCAAAAACTTCAACTAAAACTAACTTTCGTCTAAAGTTCAAAACTTTTAAGCCAATGGGTGTACATAATAAAAGATGGAATCAACCATGTTAGACTTAGCTTTTTTTTATAAGACAACCAAGACTATACTTTTTGGTTAAACTACCAATATGAGATCACTTAAGTAAGAAATTTCTTAGCAAAAAAAAAAAAAAAATATAGAAGCCTTTTATTAGAAGTACAATTTTTATCAAAACAAATAGCACCTACATTAAGATCATTTTATTACATACATACTTTTATCTTAGTTAAAAACCTCTACATGGTTAGTGTTAAACGAAAATCTATTACATAGACTTAACATTATAAGTTCGGTTCGGTTTTGCTATATGGGTTAACCAAAGCTTCATAACCATAACCACTCGGTCGGTTAAACAAATTTCATAACCATAACCATTGGTTATGTTGGTTATTGGTTAAAATCGGTTCAGTTGTATCGGTTATGGTTCGATTATTAGTTGTGACGGTTAATTTTCTCACCCGTAGATAAACATGTTTAGTTGTGTGCACATCAAAGTCGCCAGATGAGATAAAAAAAGTAGGTGATCACAAGGACGACATTGATGATCATCTTGTAGACACACATTATTGTAGTGATGATTCCGAATGAATGATGATGTTTTTAAACCATTACTGGATGCTTGTCATTTATATTTTTTAATGTATGATACTTTTTTTACTCTAGTATCTATGTGTATGTATGTATGTGTATGTGTGTTTATTATTATATTTTTATTAAAGGAATGGCAACAAACGTCCATGGTAGAGACGGTGGACACGGGGGAGATCGAGGGGATCCAAGTAGTATACCTATGAATTTCGAGTGTTGTTTAGTTTGTTGATCAGTTATGTTTTAAGCATAATGGAAAACATGAAAATATACATGTTAGAGCAGACAGGGCTGTGGAGAATCCAGTCAGAGATGCAGCCATTAAGTTCGACATTTGTCAGGATGTCCTGGTTCCTTCTTAGGGTGCAATCTAATGATGGTGATGATGAAAACCGAATAGGGTGTTCGGTTATGGAGAGGAGGTCGAATGATGTTATTAGTGATTAGGTTATGTGTGTAACCCTTTAACCTCTACATAAGTCTCCTTATATATGCACCCAAGAGGAAACCTAATTAGTTAATAAGGGTAATATGGTCCATCAACAATTACCAACTAATTATTTAATAGGTCATTATATATTTTGATCTATATAATGTAAATGATTATAATGGCTACTAGATTAAATATTAAATCATAACATATTTAATCTTACATTCTCCCACTTAGCCGAGTAATCATTCACTATGAGTATTAGATAAGCCTGATCAGGAGTTAACACTCATTTTAGCCTTAAACCAAGAACTATAGCAGAGAAATACAGCCGTTGAATCATCATGCGACTCAGGACCCCCATTAGTCATACTATAGCGTCAATTTAAAACCTAATCGTCATGATCAAAATACGCATAAGCCCTTTGTTTGATTTGTAATTTTATTTGTTTATATGCCATTATACCGGTTGAACATATTATTAGAGACATACAAAATCAAACTAAGGAAATTTCATTAACATAAAACATAAGCTAGTACAATATGCTAAACAAGGTCTTGACTAAATCCCATATTCCGAACATGTTCTTCGTAAACTTTAGGAGGGAGACCTTTAGTCATCAGATCCGCAAGCATATCTTTAGTACTAATATACTCAATACAAAGATTATTTTCCTCAACTCGTTCACATACGAACATATATTTTGTATCGAGATATAAACCAGCTCTAGTCGAACTGTTACTGTTCGAGAAACTTACGGTAGTTGAGTTATCATAGTAAAGCTTCAATGGTCTAGAAATGGAATTAACAATTTTGAGTCCAGTGATCAGATTTCTAAGCAACATTCCATGACCGGTTGCGTTATAAACATCAATGTATTCTGCCATCATGGTGGAAGTTGTGGTCAACTGTTGTTTATGACTCTTCCATGAGATAGGTCCGCCTGCTAACATAAAGATATTGCCCGAAGTGGATTTCTTGTCATCTTTGCATTTTGCAAAGTCAGAATCAGAATAGCCTACCACTTCTAAATGATCACGTCTTCTATAAGTCAGTTTATAGTCTTTCGTCCCTTGCAGATATCGAAGTACCTTCTTAGCTGCTTTCCAGTGATCCAGGCCAGGATTAGTCTGATAACGGCCTAGCATTCCAGCAATACAAGCGATATTTGGGCGAGTACAGACTTGAGCATACATCAAGCTCCCGACTACTGACGCATAAGGTATCTGGCTCATTTGCTCCTTCTCAACCTCTGTTGTCGGAAACCGGAATGAACCGAAAACATCTCCCTTAACTACTGGAGCGATGGAGAGTTTGCAATGTTGCATGTTGTAACGTGTAAGGACACGATCTATGTAAGCCTTTTGAGATAATCCTAAGATCCCTTTGTGTCTATCTCAGTAAATTTCGATGCTAATGACGTAAGAAGCATCTCCGAGATCCTTCATGTCGAAGTTATGCGAGAGTAACCGCTTCGACTCATGCAACATGTCTAAACTATTACTTGCCAATAGAATATCATCTACGTAAAGGATAAGTATAGTAAAGTTACTCCCACTCATCTTGAGGTAGGTGCACTGATCCACTTGATTCTTCATAAAACCTTGTTTCTTCATGACTTCATCAAACTTGAGGTACCATTGATGTGATGCTTGTTTTAACCCATAAATGGATTTCTTCAAATTACAGACCAGATGCTCGTGACCTTCAGGTTTAAAGCCTTAAGGTTGTTTCATGTAAATATCTTCGTCTAAGTCTCCATTAAGGAAAGCGGTTTTAACGTCCATCTGATGCAGCTCTAAATCAAAATGAGCTACTAGGGCCATAACGATCCTTAAAGAATCTTTATGAGAAATAGGTGAAAACTTCTCTTAATAATCAATTCCCTCTTTCTGAGTATAGCCCTTTGCAACCAATCTCGCTTTGTAGCGTTCAAAATTACCATTCAGATCCAGTTTTGTTTTGAACACCCATTTACATCCTACGGGTTTGACAAAGTTTGGTAATTCTACCAAATCCCAAACGTCATTTTTCTTCATGGATTCAAGCTCATCAATCATTGCTTTATTCCATTCAGAAGACTAATCACTGCTAATGGCTTCACTGTAAGAGATAGGATCATTGAGCTTAACGGGATCCATTTCAGTCAGGTAGGTAACATAATCATCCCAATTAGTAGGCATTCTGGGCCTAGATGACCTCCTGAGTTGATTATCGGGTTCAGCGTTGTCTTGGTTTTGAGCGTTTGATGTGCCTTCGTCATGAGGTATAATGGGTTCTGATTGTAGAGGTAAATTTGGAGTTGGTGCAGTAGCTTCAGGTGCAGTAGTTACATTGGGTACAAGAGGAGTAATCGGAGTAATGGTAAGCGACGAGTCCCCCCCCCCCCCCGCGTCTTGTACTTCTTTCAATTCTTCGTAAGAGTTGGTACTGCTCCCACTGACCTGGAAATCCTCCAGGAACGCAGCACGTTTGGTTTCAACAATTCGGGTGACATGGGAAGGATAATAGAAACGATAACCCTTTGAGTTATCAGGATACCCGATAAAGAAACATGTAATTGTTTTAGGGCCAAGTTTCCTTAGGAAAGGATTGTAAAGTTTTGCGTCAGCAATGCAGCCCCATACTTTCATATATCTAAGACTCGGTTTCCTTCCTGTCCAAAGTTCATAAGGAGTTTTAGGGACAGACTTAGAAAGAACTCTATTGAGTATATGAACATCTGCTTTTAACGCTTCAGTCCAGAGGAATAATGGTAAATTAGTGTTGGCTAACATACTGCGCACCATGTTCATAAGGGTATGGTTTCTTCGTTCAGCAACATCGTTCTGCTGAGGTGTACTAGGCATGGGGTATTGGTTCACAATCCCCTGGCCCTTACAAAACTCATAAAATGAACCAGGAGCTTGGCCCACATCAGTATGTCTTCCATAATATTCACCACCTCTATCTGATCTCACAACGTTAATCTGACGATCTAATTGCTTTTCAACTTCAGCTTTATAATCTTTAAAAGTTGTAAGAGATTCAGATTTCTCCTTAATAAGATACAAGTACATGTAACGAGAATAATCATCAATGAAAGTGATAAATGAAGTATGTCCTGTTACGCCAGCGATTTGGTAGGGACCACAAATGTTAGTATGAATGAGTTCTAATAAATTAGAGCTCCTAGTGGCACCTTTCTTATTCGCTAATGTCATTTTACCTTTAAGACATTTGACACATGTTCCAAAATTAGAGAAATCGAGAGGAGGTAAGACTTCATCCTTTATGAGACGATTAATCATTCTCTTGAGATGTGGCCTAAACGTTGATACCACAACATGGATAAAGTCTCTAAGTCTCGTTTCTCTTTCATCTTTGTGATTGATTCATTAATGTTATATGACAACAAAGATTTGGAAAAATCATCGTCTAGTTCTAATCTATAGAGACCACCATCCAAAATACAAGTACCATAAAGAACAGAATCATAGAGGATAGAGAGTTTGTGATGACCATGGGAAACAATAAAACCGTCCATGTCTAACTTTGGTCCTGATACAAGGTTCCGAGTTACCTCAGGAAATACAAGGTATCATAAAGTTTAATACATAAACCAGTTTCCATAAATAATTGTAATGTTCCAATGGCCTTCACTTCTAATTCTCGATCATCCCCAACCTTAAGCATTCTTTGGTTTCTTCCCAGCTTCCGGATTGAAAGGAATCCCTGAGTAGAATTGGTAACATGAACCATAGAACCAGAATCAAACCACCAAAAATTAGCAGGAACATTTAAATTATAGGACTCAAGTATCATAAAATAATCAATACTTTTCTTAGCCAGCCACTCCTTAAAGTCAGGGCATTCCTTCTGCATATGTCCTGTATTTTTACAGAACTTGCAGTGGATTTTACCTAAGGAGTTCTTAGAGCTGGAAGG
Organism: Helianthus tuberosus; assembly: GCA_030545235.1. NCBI lineage: Eukaryota > Viridiplantae > Streptophyta > Magnoliopsida > Asterales > Asteraceae > Helianthus > Helianthus tuberosus. The sequence goes on along the minus strand of JARYGA010059761.1, from coordinate 14,056 downwards.
CACACTTGTATTAGGATTGGGCCCTTGGACTTTGGAAGCATCCTTTCTCTGATGATTGTTCTTCCTTTTCTTAGAGTTAGAGGTGGTGAAGTTAGCAACATCAGTAGTGCGATCCATCCTCATACGCTCTTCCTCCTGTACGCACATAGCGACCAGCTCACTCATCGTACATTTGTCCTTCTGAGTGTTGTAATTGATCTTGAATGTTTCAAAGGATGAAGGAAGCGAAGTAATGATGAAATGAACGAGGAAACCATTACTGATTTCCATTTCTAGCCCCTTCAGTTTATTGGCCATATCATTGATCATCATGATGTGTTCGCGAATGCCGCTTCTCCCATCATACTTAGTTGTCACTAGCTTGAGAATAAGAGTACTATCGTGTGCTTTAGACATTCCCTTGAATTGCACCTTCACATAGGCCAAGTAGGTTTTCACATCTTCAGAATCAGGAATGGTTCCTCTGATTGCATTGTTTATGGACTGCTTCATAAACATGAGAGACATGCGGTTACACCTAGTCCATTTTTCATGAATCATCTGCTCAGCAGCAGTACTTTGAGGAGTAAGGTCCGCTGGCTTATTCTCTCTTAAAGCATAATCGAAGTCCAGCAATCCAAGCGTAAGCTTGAGAGCGTCCTTCCATGCAGCAAAGTTATCACCAGTAAAAGGTGGAATCACGCAATTGGGTGTTGATAGTGGAAATAAGATGAGAAAATTATGATACTAATAAAGAAGTACTAATGTGATCTAAGGGCATGTAATACTAAGTCAGGCATAAATAACGACCATTTTAATTATGAAGCTGTGATATTGTCTATTACTAACATCAAAATAATAGACTTACTTAAAATTCTACTTAAACGAAGACCAATCAACTTTGGGCAGAAGTGTAATCATTTAAGCATGTGTGCAAAGTGATTGTGACAAATCGGCTTTGACCAGAATTGAGACAATCACTTTAGTTATGCACTTGTTAAGTATGCTATACATGAATGAATTAAATTAGCTTTGGCCAGATATTAAGACATTCATGTTTATAAGGCACACTCAACATAGCTTTCGTAATACTTGAACGATAAATAGATTTATCAAATCAGCTTTGGCCAGAAATGATACATCAGAAGCTCATTCAAGCTAAGCCATTTTGGTTTTGTAAAACATTATTTGATTCTGATTAATTAACAACTTAATAAAGTAATGAGGTTTTGATTGAGATTTCGAGTCAGCCTTAGGTTTCGAGTGAGATCTCGACTCAGTTATGAGATATCGACTTAGTTATGAGGTCTCGAGTGAGATCTCGAGTAAGGTCTCGAGTAAGGTTTCGAATCATCTTGAATCATTATGAGGTTTCGAGTCAATAAGGTTTTTAGTCACAACCATCTGATTGCGAGTCACTAATGCCAGTCGAAACCTCAGTCAAAATCTCGAGGTTTCGAGTTTTGAAGATTGATGCCTTAATGAGATTTCGACTCATAATGAGGTTTCGAGTCGCAACCACCTGATTGCGAGTCGAAATCTCAGTCGCAATCTCGGATGTCTTAATGAGATTTGACTTCATAATGGAGTTTCGAGACGCAACCATCTGATTGCGAGTCGAAATCTAAGTCGCAATCTCGGTTTTCTTCGTATTTTAGTGAGATTTCGAGTCGGGACCCTAGTCGAAACCACCTGATCTCGAAGCTTATTCTCCAAGTCTCGAAACAGCTGTTAGTGAAGATAAAACTGAAAAATCGTTTTTTAGAGATTTCGAGATATGGTTTCCTGTTTTAATGATGATCTAATTTTATCAAAATATTTTGAAAATTTTATCTGATTATCTATTAACAGATTTCGAAAATCTTTAGTAGGCAAAACAGATCAAAACAGGAAAAGAACACTCAAAAATCCAAATTATAAAGGAATTTTCAAATTTTCTAAGAACACATGATGAACCCTAAAAAATAAAACATGATTCTGGAACCTGAAACCTGAAAATTAAGGCTTCTAAATAGATTTCGGACATAAAAATTAACCCATATTGGTTTCGAGTCATATGATTTACCAACTTAATCTTTTAAACAGTGATTTTGAATCACTCGAAACCAGCTTTGATGTTCATTAAGTTTTCAAAACTTCTATTTTCCAGATTTCAATCCCAGGGTAATGGATATGGATACAAAACTGATTAATCAACATATGCTCTAATACCACATGTTGATCAGTTCTGTTTTAAGCATAATGGAAAACATGAAAATATACCTATTACAGCAGACAGGACAGTGGAGAATCCAGTCAGAGATGCAGCCATTGAGTTCGACATTTGTCAGGATGATCTGGTTCCTCCTTAGGGTGCAAACTAATCATGGTGATGATGAAAACCGAATAGGGAGTTTGTTGGTGCACTTGTGTCTGTACTTTGTCTGTATTTTGTCATGATACAAAACGATGTCTTGTGTTAGTCTGAGTTACGTCTTAGGTTTGTTATTATGTGTGCTCGATGTAAGCTTGACCAAGTCAACCATCCTCCTGGTTTGACTTGGCCAAACAGTTAGCACATTGTTTTGTGAGATGTTGTGTCGAAGGATGAGTAATCGAAGGATTGTGTATATCCTTCGATGAGCTCGAAGGATAAACCTTCGAAGGATGTAGATGGACCTCGAAGGATATCATCCTTCGAGGTATATGTGGATCCTTCGATAGATTTCAGATCGATAGATGATCTTTCGGTCAGTCTATCTGATCCTTCGACCAGACGAGCTGTGATGGATATAAATACTCATGTAATGTGTTCACTTCATCCAGAAGACATCAAAGAGAGAAGTGTGTGAGAAGTGAGTGAACTTAGTCTTGTAGAGAAGGGCTGTAACCGTGTCTACTGAAATACAAGGGAAAACTTTGATATCTCGTGTGTCTACCTTTCTCTTCTCATATAAACTACCGGTTTGCATTGTAGCTTGGATTCCGCACTTGCTAGTGTGTTAAGCATAACAAGGATAAGGTTTGACCTCATCCTCCGAGGGACCTACAGAGTTCGGTTATGGAGATGAGGTCGAATGATGTTATTAGTGATTAGGTTATGTGTGTAACCCTTTAACCTCTACATAAGTCTCCTTATATATGCACACAAGAGAAGACCTAATTAGTTAACAAGGGTAATATGGTCCATCAACAATTACCAATTAATTATTTAATAGATCATTATATATTTTGATATATAGATAATGTAAATAATTATAATGGCTACTAGATTAAATATTAAATCATAACATACTTAATCTTACATAGTTACTAATTACAATTAAGGACATGTCATTAATTATATTGAATATCTTTTGAATTTATTAACTTTTCAATTTCATGTATCAATGTAGCCCAAGCGTTCTAAAGGAAAAAAAAAAAAACCCTTAACTTGATAAATTTTCTGTCAGCAAGCGAGTACCCCTCCAGATTGATAGTAATGGGGATATAGACAATGGTTTGATGTTTTTAATTTTGATCCCTACCAGTGGTGAAGCTTGAAAAAAAAAGTTCGGAGGGTCGGAAGGTAACGGATCTAAAAAGAATTTTCTATCGCGTAGTTTCGAGGTGTATGTTCGGTTCGGACGTCGGTGATTTGATTCGGGTCGTTTGGTGTCGGGTCAAACATTAATATCAAATAAAAAACGTTCTCAAACATTAAAAAAGATGTTATCATTTTATTCTTCCCCAACCATCACTAGTGCTCTAGTGGTGGCCACGGTATTTAAGTTCCACCTATGGTGGGCGCATGTGAGTTTTCCCCTCAAGGTCTCAAGTTCGAGTCTGGGTGATATAGTTTTCTCATTGAGTGGTTTAAATTGGGGATCTATTGTGCGAGGGGGCTCTCTAGCGCGGACCCGGTTAAGACAACGTATACTAGATTTCCCGACATTCGCGAATAATTCACACCTTTAAAAAAAAAAATTCCCCACAGCATAATCTAATAACAAAGCAAGTTAACAAATCACCCTAAATTTCAAACTCTAATTTCTATCTAAATCAAATCACAATAAGATTAAACAAATAAAATTAGACATAGTTCCATAAAGAGTCAACGAGTTAAGGGCAAAAATTCGGATCAATTTCACCCCTAATTTCAATCTAAATCATATAAATTGCAGCCTTAAATTAAACCTAAAGATAAAAAACACATACCTTCAACCTTATGAAGATTGAAGAAGTCAAACAAGAGTACAAGACCACAACAACGAGAAGCGTTTGGGCTTCTGTTCTCGAACAAGAAGCTGGAGTCGAACAGTCTGGAACTTGCGTCCCCCCCCCCCTCTGCAGTTCTGGCTTGTGCCTTATGTTCTTCTGGTAGGTGTCCCAAAGTAAACGAATTTTGGTTTTTTTTTTTGATAGGGTGGACTTTTAAGTTGAGGTATATAATGATTTGATTTGAGTTATATAATATGCATTCTAGTATTTTACCAAATATAATGATTTGGTCTATAATATTTGGGCTAATTAAATATTTTATTTGGGCTGTATAAATAAAAAAAATTAAAACCGGGGGGTCGAAAACGTATATACCTAAATTTTTTTTATAAAACCAGGGGGTTTCGAAAACATATATACCTACAAAATCCTATACGAAACGTACATATATAACACTACTGACCGAAAAGTTCGGGGGGTCGGGCGCCCCTCCCCGCCCCTTAAATCCTGCGCCCCTGATCCCTACTGAGGTTGGCGAGGTCGTTCCCTACTTTTTTTTTGAACTATAGATTTCTTTTATTCTTTTAAACGACAAATTTCTTTTATTCCCTGCGGTTTGTGGTACTTTAACCCAAAACCTCCCCTCTCAAGGTATTTAAAGTCTTTGCCTTTGCCAATGGACCACCACCCCATTGATGATCCCCTACTACTATGCTACTTGGGATGTCGTTCCATAAAAGTAGACATATTTCAGACTCATGCTATTTGGGATGTCATTCCCTACTACTTCCCTCGCAAGAAAATATTTATAGCCATTTGCTACTTGGCGACACAATCGTGTGGTGCTAGAAAACCCTCTAAAGTTCATTTCCTTTACAAGTTCATTGTAAAGTGCTATGCGTCGAATTTTGTTTCTCATGACTAATAAGTTGCAAAATCCATCGAAAATGGCTTAGCAATGGTTTCCAGAAGATTTTGGTCGTCGCTAGAACTAGTTACTTTAGGTATTGGAGAATATATGATACTAGATACATTACCGTACCGCCTAATATCGATACCTAAATTTTGCTAAAACCGAATACCGAACCGTATATGTTTTACCATAACAAAACTAGACTTGATGTAAACCCTTTGTAATGACAAGATGATTTGGTACTTGCCAAATTCTTACTTAGACAAGTTGTGAAAACAAGGCAGAAGTGGTTCAAACGCTAAACGATATAACTTGGGTTACGACTAAAGTTATGGATCCAATGATCAGCGGACGAAAAGACCAGATCATGTATTATGACCCATGACCAATGGTTTGACCCAATTGACAGACCCGACTTCTTTGATTGAAGTCCGATTTCGTTAATCAAGTTCTCAAAATTTTGTCAATTTTCAGTACTTTCTTTTTTTAGTGTTAAACACATTAATTAACGATTAGCATAATTCACATGCATGTATAATGTTAATTTCATTAAATTATAGCTGTTTGAAATTTCAAAGATTTTTAAATTTGCCAAATTTAGAAACTCCGAATTAAATGGCACATATTATATTGGTTTAATCATTTAGGGGTTGTCTGTTAGTCTCCTAATATTTCGCTTAAGAGGCTACCTCTGAATTAATCAGAGGTAGAGTGTGTTTGTTCGCTTAAAAGACCCCTTAATGGTACACAGAGTTTTTTAATGGATACGTTTTAGAAACATGACCGATTCAGATGTTGTGTTTGTTCACTTAAAAGACCTTTTAGTGGTTCACAGAGTTTTTTTAATGGTAAGTTTTAGAAACATAACCGATTCAGATGTCTCTCTAAATCGATCATACCTCTTAGTAACTCAACACAAAGTTGCTAAACAACCCCTTATAATTTAATCAACATTTCTTAACTATACTTCTCTGTTTTATTGCTTTGGCTATAATCACTTTGTTTTGTTAATTTACAGCAAAATACATACGAAATAGTTAGATAAATCATGTGATAATTAAATATAATACAACACTAAAAGCAAAGAACTAGGTAATCGTGATGTGGTTCATGATTATTTAAAATAAACAAATGGATTACTTGTCTATTATTTACTAATATATTCCAGATAAGACCATCCAATTTCTAATTATTATCGACTTTAGTCATGTTGCATCTGATCAATATACAACTAAAGAATATTTTTTTTCTTGTTTAAATATAGAACGTCTATTGGGCATCCGCCATTACTACCTGAGAGTAGCAAACTTGCAATCATATTAATATGTTTATAATAATATTAAATATATTACATATAGAGAGAGATAAATGCTTATAATCAAATTCATTGAATATGCTGTTCAACTTGAACTTCACATTTATTTATTTATTTATAGTAATTGTACATCAATAAATTCAATCAAGAGTAGTATAAATCAACAAACCAATGAACCACTTACTTAATGCTTAGAGTAACCCTAAAATCAACAACCATATCTTTAGTCACATAATTTTTGAATTTGGTCAATAGATCTTCTAGTTAAGGAAATATTTGGTTGTCTTGATAATGATTAGTCATTAACTAGAATCAATCTGCAGATCAGTAACCCTAAAATGCTTATGAATCCAGAAACTCATGAACCACTTACTTAATGCTTAAACAGTTAAACAAAACCCTAAAATTAAATATAGATCTAACATGAGGTGGTCACACACATTGAAAACAAGCAAAGATTGGTCTTCTTTTGTTGTTTGATCATCAAAAGTCTTAACAATATATAACAAACAATTAATAACCCTAAAATAAGATAAACATAAATCAAAAGATCATAACATTGATTCCATCCATATTCAAGACCTAAAAGAACTCACCTAACAATTATTATACAAACAACTGATCTAACCTCTTGATCAATCAACACTTGAACATCAAACACACTCGAATTAGGTCAAAACGGCTGGCGGTTAACCGCGTTACCCGACCAGCAACCACCATCTGCCGGTAACTGAACATTACCCATGTTAACCGGCAGGTTAAAAAACGGTAAACCCATAGAAGACGGGTCAGGAAACGCGTTAGCTCCTGTTACGGTTGTTGCTCCATTTATATCTCCGCCGTTAGCCGCCTCATCTTCGTCCAACGGCAGCCGCTCATACGCAACGTTTGTGAAAGAAGCAGCTATAACAATCACAGGCCCGGAGGCAATCAAAGCTCCCACAACATTACCACCGACAACTTGTCCTTGTCCACCAGCTAAATAAATGGTCAAACTTGTCGCCCCTGGAGGTGCCGGGGGTGGCAAGAATGACCCGGACAAAGAGAGTATCTCAAACCGGCCCTGCAACGTGAGTACAGATCCGGCAGCCTGGGCTCCAGGCTGCCGGATACTCACGTTGTTCACAGTGCCGGTGCCACTAACAATACAAACGCCACGTTGGCGTTTGCGGGCGTAGTCAGCAATGGATTCGAATACATCGCATCCGTTGCTGATTTCAAGGATGTGAGCTCTTAGAGTGTTGGCACTTTCTCTAGTGATGATGACAGGTGGTTTAGGTTTGTTTTTGGAGCCTGGAGGACGTCCACGTGGACGCCGGCCAATGACGTCACCGGAGCCGGAGCCGGTGCCAGGAGTGTGTTGGTTGTTGTTGTTGTCATCTTCTTCAGAGTCTTGTGGGATTTGAAGGTGGAGAGGGGGGCGGTTTTGTAGGGTTTGAAGGGAGAAAGGTGAAGTAGAGGTTAAGTGATGATCTAAATTGTTGTTTGACATGTTGTAGATATAGATGTAGATCAAGGGGAGAAAGCTAAAGGGGGAGGAACAAGAAGAAAGAGATGATGAAGAATATTAAAGTAAGGAAGAAGGTGGTGTTTTAGTATTTTATGATATGTAGAGAGAGAGAGAGAGAGAGAAAGGGGAGGAGAGAGAGAGAGAAAAAAAAAGGGTTGAGTGGTACTTTTGGGATGAATAGGGATTCAATACAGTAATAGTAACACCTGACCCTATTTTGTTTTTAGGGTTGAAATGTTCTTTTGTGAAAGAAAAAAAAAAGTTAAAAAAGGTTGTCCTACAATTTTGTGTTTTTTTGATCACTCTTTATTTGAAGATAATTCTTGGAGTTGTATGTGTATTTTGTTTTGTAATTTTGGATTCCGTAGCCAAAAGTCAAAATCAACTTAAAACTGAACTAAATATGGATTCGAAAAAGTAGTCACGCATAGCCTAATATGAAAGTTTGTCAGGGGAGGAGGGTGTAAGTTCTTACGGCTAGGCAGTGGCGAAGCTTGATAATTTTCATCGGAAAGTCGGAAGTCATCGTACCTAAAAATTCTATATAAGTAATATTTTATTATAAAACCGGGGGGTCGAAAACGTATATACCTAAAAAATTCTATATGAAACGTACATACATAACACTACTGAGCGAAAAGTTTGGGGGTCTGGCGCCCCCCGGCCCCTTGAAAGCTACGCCCCTGCGGCCGGGGGCGGATTTACATGGTGAAATATGGGTGCACATGAACTAGCTAAGTTTGTATAAAATAATACCGAGTAAACACGTAAATAAATCTGAACTAAATTCATATAACCAAGTAAGTGGTGGTTAAGACTTTCAACTTTCTTTAGGAGGTTATGAGTTTTAATTTGCACCCAGCCGAAAATATTAATCAAGTTAACCAAATTGCACATGTAGTTGATCAAAGTTTCTTAAGTAGTGCAAATAGAATATATATAAATTTATTTTAAATTGTCAATTTTTCACTTGATTTTATGCTTTTGGGTTCAGCTTGGCATTATTGTTAAACGGACCCATGCCTTGTGGTGCTATGGCCTCTTCATTTTATGTAATGCACAACAGCTAGCTTACAGTTACCAAATCATGGTTATGCATTTTATACAAATTATCATGCTACATGGTTTTCCTTTGTAGGAGCGGGTCAGATGAAGCGTTAGAATTTTGTGTTCTTTGAATATCAATTTGAATATGAATTTAGAATTTGTGATTTGGTAATGTTCATATATTTTTATTATGATTTTGTACTTTATGATGTTTCCCGACCCGACCTGACTCGACTCAAAATTTCTAGTGTTTGGTAGTGAGTAATTTGACTGCCGAAAAAGGTGAACCCATAGAAAAAAAAAAGCCTGGTTTAGCCACTCCTTACTGTCATCCCCGACAATGCTAGCCTGACATATATCCGTGAAGACCGTGTTTGGAATGCTCATAATGAATTAAAGATTGTGAATTGTGGGATGGGTTTATACTTTATATTAACAAGCATGCTAACTTTGCAGTTAATTCGTTTAATAACAACTTATGTTTCAAAATTATATCACTTTTAGGTTTTCTCATAATAGTTTATCGAACGCCATTATATGGCCTTTAGGAATACATGACACTTATGTTAAACTGTTTAAAATCTCATTGCAATTTGTAGTTGATATAAACCAACGACTCTTAAGCCTATTTTGCTGACGTGATATGAATTTCTTAATGTATTATTATATTAAAATTGTTGAATAAAAAAATGTAAAAGTAGTATCCTTTATTTATCCATAGTGTATAATACGTTTCCATATTCTTATATTATCTAATATGTAATGAAGATGGCCCCACTTCTATCTTGTTAGTTTTTGTGTCGCTTTTACGGGTGGATTAAAAGTTTCTTTTGTATACAATATGTTTTGCTTCTTGCAACACTAATGTACACACGTCTTAATTTCAATCTAATCAATCTGTTACTTCTTTTGGTTTATCACAATTTCTGGATTAAAACCAACAATCTCATAGGTGGATCTTTATATATGTATCATTTTTGTAAATTGTGTATAGTTAGTGTATTTTTTTTTTTTTGTAATATCTCTCATCATTTTTGTAAATTATGTATAGTTGGTGTATCTTTTTTTTAAGTATCTCATATATACCTAGACCGCCAACTTATGGCATAAAGACTTAGTACGTCAGGGGTTGGATCCGGTACAAACCATATTTATTCTACAAACTATAAGAACAGATCCTAACACTTAAAAAAGTTAAATTAGCACATACCAAAATAATACATACATAAAAGTATCACTTTTGAATTATATTAGCAGATAAAAATTAATCAACATAATTGATTTTAGCACATATTTGAATAATATGAGCACTTTTTTTAATCAACACATTGAAAACAAAAGAAAGATCAAAATAAAGAATTAATTCCTTGTTAGCATATTTATAGAGAATTCAATATAACTGATATTATTTAGGATGTTATTTTATCATTTCTCTATAATTGATTGGATGTTACGTGACACTTTTTAAATGGTTCTTACAGTTTGTATGCGAAATGTGATTTGTATTTGATCTTACTCCTAGTACGCCATATGTTACCTTCTATAGTTCTATGTGAATCAGTGGTGGAGCTTAACCAAAAGTTTCGCGGTGGCGGAAAGTCATGAGACCGAATTTTTTTTTTACTATCGCTATGTTTCTGGTTATATGTTCGCGTCGGCTATTCGATTCGGGTTAAGTCAAATAATAATAACTCCAAATAAAACTAAATAATCTTCATTCATTCCAAGAAACCGTTCTTATACATAAAAAGAAAAACTAAATTTGAATCCTCAAGCTTCATTTATATAAAAACTAGTTTTATACTTTATTTAAACTCACTTCAAGTTTAAAAACAGTTATAAAAAATACTAATAGCCCAATTCTTCACATTTTTTAACTAAATACGGAAATATGTATAAATTCTTGGATGAAAAATTGGTAGGGGCAGTGAATTTTTAGGCAAAATAATTGGCGGGGGCGGGCCTATATAATTTGAAATTTTTCGGACGGAAAAACAGAAAAATTACACTACTAACTGAAATATTGACGAAGACGGGTGTACCCCTGCTAACGAGTCCATACAATCTCTAATTACCAAGCAATCGATACCCGTTTCATGATATTCAACACAATCCATGCTTTTTTTACTTACTAAGCAAAGCTATACAAACATAAAACTACTTTAAACACTCAATTGGAGGTGTACAAAACTGGTATTTTTACAAGCCGCTTCGGTTGCTAAACCGATCAAATTTTTTCATAACTCAAATAAGTTTGGCACAAATAGGTTCGGTTTAGGAATAAATATTAGGGTTGATATTGCCCAAATCGATTTGGGTTGGGTTCTAAACCAGTTCAAGCACAAAACGATGTCCTATTTTTTTTTGTATTTATTAAAAAAATAAGGTGTAAAGGAAATGAATTTTTAAAGAACTAACTAGTTATATTAGAAGGAGTTCATGGCATTATAGCCTAGTGACATCCTGGGTGTGAGATAAGGTTTATGGACCATTAGGTACTAGGTTCGATTCTCACAATTGGGGGGGGGGGGAGGGGGGCCTAGAGTTACCGGGTTTCTCTCTGAATTGGTGTATATGCATTATAGCCTAGAGGAGATGGATATGATCGGGTGGTTTCGCTAATGGCACAATGATATTCTAGTGGTCTGTCAGTAATTCAAATTTGCCGTTAAAAAAGTTATATTAGAAGGTCAAAGGTTCATTAGATTGCTAGAAGGGTTATTGTAATCTAAATATAATCAATTTCTGATTTCTAGTTTTCATTTCTTAGCATCATTTTATATACAACTAGTGGGACTTCTCCACCCTACGCGACAGGATTTTGATCATTTTTTGTGGTACGAAGCGCGACTTTGGTCATTATCGGCCTGACTCATCGAGAACCATAAAAGTAAAGATCGATAAAAACGAATGTCGATACCGATTCCGATAATATTAATTAAAAAAACAGAAAAAAAAAAATTTAAGCCCGCGGTACGTGGTGGGAGTTTGATTGTTTTTCTCCTTGCTACGTGGTATGACTTTGGTCGTTATCGGCTCGACACATCGGAAACCATAAAAACGAATATCGATACAGGGTTTTCACTTGCGCTACGCTGCAGGAGTATGATTTATTTTTCCTGTTATTACGCGATTTGAATTTTGTCGTTATCAGCTCGACTCATCGAAAAACCATTAAAATGAATACTGATAAAAGCGAATATTGATATCGGAATAGGTTCCGATAATAACAATTTAAAAAATAAAAACACATTTTCCTCATTGTGCTATACGGCGGTAGTTTGATCGTTTTCCTCACGCTATAAGTATGACTTTGATCATTATAAGCTTTACTTATTTAAAAAACGAATATCGATAAAAGTAAATATCAATATCAATTTGAATTATATTAAAAAAAACAAAAAAATACTAAGTAAAAAAACCATAAAGGACAAAAGAAAAAAAAAGAAAACACTAAAGTAAAAAATATAACAAAAGACAAAAGGAAAAAACAGTATTCCTAAGGCTTTTCATGATTTGTTATTATATATAATATAATAGACCTGTGAGTGTACCGACGGTGACGGTGGCTCTCTAGCCTACGAACCAACAAACCATCGGCGATGACGGATTTCTAATCTCTCTCTCTCTCTCTCTTGACTCTCACTTCTCCCTGTTGTGCCTCTCAGCTCTCACTTCTGTCTAAAATGCAAGACCAAGAACACAAGATCACCGACAGATGTAGGTGAGAAAACTGGGAAACGGGAACTGTTCCTAAGAGCAGACGTAAATTGTAATATAATATAATATAATATAATATAATACAATACAATATAATATAATATAATATAATATAATATAATATAATATAATATAATATAATATAATATAATATAATATAATATAATATAATATAATTGATTTAGAAGAGTTATTGTAGTTTTCTTAGCCAAATACATTCAATTTATGATCAACATATTAAGGGGGTGGATGTTTGCTACAAACTCTATTTTTCTTACAAAGTGTAATTAAAAAGTCATAAAACACCGTAATGTTAACCCAAAAACACATTCAAAACCCACAAATAACAAAGTGAAGACTACAATGCCATACTTATGGGTTTTGTGTTGTGTTTTGGATGATATGGTTTTGATTATCGAATGACTAACATTAGTGTGTTTTATGTTGATTATCATGTTGTGTTTTATATTCATAGTTCTACAATGGTGTGTTTGAAGTTTTGATTGACTGTTAGGGTTTGGATATTGTGTTTTACTGATCTTCACTTTGTTATTTGTGGGTTTTGTGTCACACCCTGACGTTTGCGGAAGCGTAATGATGTGTGACTTGTTCAATATCATCGCATTCAATTATAATCAACAACTATATGATTAAAACATGATGTTCATCCATTCATAAGTTTGGAAAGTTACAAACATAAGTCTTTTAAGTTTAAAAAAAATCCTCAAGTTAAGTTACAATACAAAAGTGGATGACATCTAAACTTGGACATTACGTCTTGATAACAACACCTGCGCCCAAGATCCATATTGTTTCCCTGAAATGCATTTAATTTTGAAAACATCAACAAAAGTTCAGCAAGTTCATGTGTTTCTGTATGAGTTTGAATACTCTTGTAAACATCTGTAAGTATGCCTTTTGTAAATCGGTATGAAAGCGAATATGGATAGATCAATTAATGTGTAGCTAAGACATTAATATACGTGCAATGGCATAGGAAGGCCGTATTTCGTACCGGGCCACCCGGCTGGAACGACATAGTCACCAGATGGGCCAACTCGCGGACCCACGGGTGGGGCTTGCAACACCCAAATAAATCTATCTCTCATGTTCCTCAGTCCTTATAAAAGGATTAATGGTCTCAAGTTAACGCCTACCCATTCACATGATCTAACAGTTCATTCCTTAGCATACCATTGGTAATCGTAATCATTTGTAACATGTATTTCACCCCGAAGTTATAAAACTGAAAACAGTTAAAAGAAAAGGGGGACATGAACTCACTGATTTGCGTCCTGTCTCCTGTATACCCAAAGTATGTATCCTTACGCCGTACTACAACCTACACATGTGTTATGGTTTATTAGACGGCTGGGTCGTGCCACAAATTTTA
>JARYGA010059760.1:36067-111888 GCA_030545235.1 Helianthus tuberosus | reverse complement strand
ATCGTTAGAGTTTAAGAATATGCTTGGTTTAGCCGCTAGTAGGTTAGATATTCCCTACTCAATCGAATTGGCTAATGGGAAGTTAGTAGAAGCCAATGAAGTGATCAGAGGTTGTGCAATCGAATTGGGAGAGCGTGAGTTTGCTCTGGATCTACTACCAGTCCAGTTGGGAAGCTTCGACGTGGTGGTAGGAATGGATTGGCTATCAGGCAACAAGGCTGAGATTGTTTGCCACGAAAAGGTCGTTCGTATCCCAACCGAAGATGGCGAAACAATTGTGGTTCACGGGGAGAAGCGTGATACGCCGTTGAGAATTATCAGCTGCCTGAAAGCGCGAAAGTGTTTGCAGAAAGGATGTGCTGCCTTCCTGGCACACATCGTGGATAAGAAGGCTGCTGAGCCGAGAATAGAAGACATCCCTGTCGTGAGGGAGTATCCGGAAGTCTTCCCAGAGGACTTACCTGGACTGCCACCTCAGAGACAAGTAGAGTTCCGCATTGACTTAGTTCCAGGCGCCGCGCCTGTGGCTAAGGCACCTTATAGACTTGCTCCGTCTGAGATGCAGGAACTGTCGACACAACTTCAAGAGTTGTTAGACAAGGGATTTATCCGACCAAGCTTCTCGCCTTGGGGAGCTCCAGTTTTGTTTGTCAAGAAGAAGGACGGTAGTTTTCGTATGTGTATTGACTACCGGGAGTTGAACAAGCTGACGATCAAGAATAGATATCCTCTGCCAAGAATCGATGATCTGTTTGACCAACTGCAAGGCTCAAGCTTTTATTCAAAGATCGACCTTCGATCTGGATACCATCAGTTAAGGATACAAGAGGAGAGTATCCCAAAGACAGCTTTCAGAACTCGTTATGGACACTACGAGTTCCTTGTTATGCCGTTTGGTTTGACAAACGCACCTGCAGTCTTTATGGACTTGATGAATAGAGTTTGCAAGCCGTACTTGGACAAGTTCGTGATTGTGTTTATCGACGACATCTTGATTTATTCAAGGACAAAGGCTGAGCACGAGCAGCATCTAAGAGCTATTTTGGAGCTGCTAAAGAAGGAACAGTTGTATGCCAAGTTCTCTAAGTGCGAGTTTTGGCTACGTGAAGTCCAATTTCTTGGACATGTGGTGAATGGAGATGGAATCCATGTGGATCCAACCAAGATCGAAGCGATCAAGAATTGGGAAACGCCAAAGACGCCGACCAAGATTCGACAATTCTTGGGTTTGGCTGGCTACTATCGAAGGTTCATTGAGGATTTTTCAAAAATCGCTCAACCTTTGACGCTCCTCACGCAGAAAGATAAGAAGTTTGATTGGGGAATCAAACAGGAAGAAGCGTTCCAGATATTGAAGGATAAGCTCTGCAATGCGCCAATCTTAGCACTACCGGAAGGTACAGATGATTTTGTGGTATACTGCGACGCTTCACGTCAAGGATTGGGTTGTGTGTTGATGCAACGCCAAAAGGTTATTGCTTATGCATCGCGTCAATTAAAAGTGCACAAAAAGAACTATACCACACATGATTTGGAACTTGGCGCAGTAATATTTGCTTTAAAGATCTGGAGACACTACCTTTATGGTACAAAGTGTACAATTTTTACAGATCATAAGAGCCTACAACACATATTCAATCAGAAGGAGCTGAATATGAGGCAGAGACGATGGGTTGAGTTGTTGAACGATTTCAACTGCGAGATAAAGTATCATCCAGGGAAGGCGAATGTGGTCGCCGATGCCCTAAGTCGAAAGGAGAGGATCAAGCCCATAAGGGTTAGGGCTTTAGAAATGATTATCCGAACTGATCTTTCCTTGCGCATTCGTGCCGCACAGAAAGAAGCTCTCAAGGAAGGAAACCTTGAAGAAGAATATCTCCGTGGGATGGAGAAGCTACTGGTACCAAACGAGGAAGGAACGTTATGTTTTGAGAAAAGGATTTGGGTTCCTTTGTTTGGAGGTTTAAGGAAAGTTATCTTTGATGAAGCTCACAAGTCGCGGTACTCTATCCACCCTGGAGCGGATAAGATGTACCAGGATCTCAAAGATTATTATTGGTGGCCTAGGATGAAAGGCGATGTTGCTGTTTA
Source organism: Helianthus tuberosus (assembly GCA_030545235.1). Classification (NCBI taxonomy): domain Eukaryota; kingdom Viridiplantae; phylum Streptophyta; class Magnoliopsida; order Asterales; family Asteraceae; genus Helianthus; species Helianthus tuberosus. The sequence continues at coordinate 109,797 of JARYGA010059760.1, read as the reverse complement.
TGTGAGCAAATGTTTAACATGCGCTAAGGTTAAAGCCGAATATCAGAAGCCTTCAGGACTTCTGCAACAACCTGAAATTCCCAAATGGAAATGGGAACAAATCTCCATGGATTTTATTACAAAGTTGCCAAGAACGCCCAGAGGCCATGACACTATTTGGGTAATAGTGGACCAATTAACAAAGTCAACACACTTCTTACCTATCAGAGAGAAGGATAATACGAGCAAGTTGGCCGAAATTTACATGAGAGAGATCGTTACGCGCCATGGAGTACCTCTCTCAATCATCTCTGATAGAGACGGAAGGTTTGTGTCAAGGATATGGCAATCCTTCCAAGAAGCCTTAGGCTCACAATTAAATCTGAGCACTGCGTTTCATCCGCAAACTGACGGTCAAAGCGAACGAACGATACAGACTTTGGAAGACATGCTGAGAGCGTGTGCTATGGATTTGGGCGGTAGCTGGGATAAGCATTTGCCTTTGGTCGAATTTTCATACAACAACAGCTACCACACCAGTATTGGTGCCGCGCCATATGAAGCTCTTTACGGACGCAAGTGTCGATCACCCCTATATTGGGCTGACGCAGGTGATAGACAGCTTGTTGGTCCCGAAATCGTCCAAGAGACAACAGACAAGATTGCGCAGATTCGAAAACGCATCGAAGCAGCTCGCGAAAGACAGAAAGCCTATGCAGATCCAAACCAGAAACATTTGGAATTCCAAGTTGGAGATATGGTTTTGTTGAAAGTTTCACCCTGGAAGGGTGTGGCACGCTTCGGAAAGCGTGGGAAGTTAAATCCGCGCTACATTGGTCCTTTCAGAATTCTGGAAAGAATAGGACTAGTAGCATATAAGCTGGACTTACCTGCTGAACTCCATTCAGTTCACGATACCTTTCATGTATCCAACCTGAAGAAAAGTCCAACTCAAGATACCATTGCCATTCCCATCGACGAGATTCATGTTGACGACACGCTCCATTTCGTTGAAGAACCGGTTGAAGTTACGGATTGGAAAGTAAACAAGACCCGCCGGAGCAGTGTCAAGCTCGTCAAAGTTCGTTGGAATGCCAGACATGGTCCTGAATACACCTGGGAGCGTGAGGACCGGATGAAAGAGAAATACCCCCACCTATTTCCTAAGAACCCTGCATCTACAAGCAGAACTAAAAATTTCGGGACGAAATTTTTCTAACGGGGGGAGAATGTGACAACCCTCACCAAACCAGGTATCCGTACGACTTAATTAATAATTAATTACTGCTTAATTACTGTGCTTGTTTGAAATTACTGATGAACTGCTACTTGATTACTGATACATGTACTTACTTGCATCATACTTTACTTACTGTCACTACATTATTTACATGCTGAACCTTAGTGACAAACATGATGCACAAAAGCACAGTAGCACAATGAACGGATAACCTATTGAACATGTTGATAGAGCCAGCATCAGGCAGACACTGCCTCTAAGGCCCGTAGGAGCCAGAAATATTTTACTACACTAGTGGTGAGTGTAGGGATACAAGGGTTGTAAAACTGCGTCTCTAGGAATAAGTTACAATGACTGGATGTGCCTAAAACGTGCTCTAAGCACAAAAACTCAGCACTTTAATAAACAATCCAGCTTTTAGCTAACTAATAAAGTGCCAAAACATGAGGAAAATATTCCCGACACTTTGGGGGAATAACTTGTGTCACTAAAAATGGTATTAACGACAATCTAAAGCTTTGTTAAGCGCTTTAACGGATTACTATCCAACCGAACAACCGGACTTTACCCGGAACATGAAAATATTGCCATAAACATTATTTACCTTTTTCTGAGCCAGTTAGGGTCCCTGAATGCCCTAACACCCGCCATAAAACACAACACACAACTAACCGAGTTAATTACTTAACTAACCTATCTAACCTAACTATTAAGCTAACTATTGGTTAGAAGTGAACTAGAACCCCCCCCCCCCTTCCTAACCGTCCCCAACTAGAGGGGGACACACCATGTACAATTTAGATTATTTTATTTCTTTGTGTCTAAGATCTAAATGACATGTGATCCATTGGTTATTAATCCCACAATTGTCTATAAGTAACTTGTAATTACACTTGAACATTCACAACACATAACATCACAAGAACTACTCTCTCTCTTGCTCTACAACTTTCGGTCGAACACCCCCCATATACATCCATCCATTTTCAATTTTGTTCATCACGTTCCAAGTATATACAAGCATCAAGGATCCCGTATTAGGAGGCTTGGTGCAAACGGAAGGCGAAGGACCTCATTCTCTAGCTTTTATCCTCTCATTTTGCGCTTAGATTCTTCCCTAGCCCCGAGCTAGTGGTATGTTGCTTAAATCACTTACTTGAACTATTTTGAAGTGGTTAATATGATATGTAATGGTTAAAACTCGAAATCTTACAAGTTGGTGCTTTAAAGTCTACTAAAAACACAAATAAAGATGGTTAAAAGCTTACAAGTTGTGTAAATGTTGTAGTATTTATTTTGTGTGGTTATTCGGACCCGATCTTTGTTGTGGTAGCTCGGATCATCATTTAACCCGGGTTGGTCATGATCATGGATCATGACATAAGGTTGTTTTGAATGAAACAAGGGTTAAAGGGTGAAACTCTACCACACGCGAATCATGAACTTGTGTAAAAGCATTTTTACTTGTAAAATAGTGTTTAAAACTGGTAGATCTACGTATCTACGAGTGGTATTTTCAAAGAACCGAGTGTCAAGAAAATCATGTTTTTCTAAAGACGGATCTTATGATAACTAGAATGATTTTTAGAACACACAAGTGTGTAAACACTTGTGTAACGCAAAGTTTCGACAAAATAACTATTTTTGTAAAATTTACAAGAAGATGTAAAGACGGACTTTCTATAAAAACGAGGTTTTTACGAAACCGGGCTAATTTATATTAAGATCCGCTAAAAGTAATGAGATTTACTTCGTATTTTTGAGTAAATCACAAGTTCATGTGATTTATGCGATTTACATATATATTAACTAGTATGTTGTGTTGGACGTTGTTTTTATTGAATAAGAAAATTGTTGGATTGATTCGTAAAAGAAAATGATACGCTTGAAAGCATGGCCACCTCCAGTTACGGAGGAAACTCTGGCGAAATTTTTTCCAAAAACCTAACACTTAGAATTATTTTCACCATAAGTGTTAGAGATACTTTTTCGCCACGACTTTATTTACAAAATATCGGAGGTCGGACTTCACAAAATAAAACTTAGTAAATATATATTTAATATATATATTTTTCATAAATCACTTGATGCGTGCTTATGATTATTTTGCGAAGATACATAAATATTATTTTTAGAGTAAAAATAATATTATCGAATGTTAACGAATCCAAAATAATACGAACGCTTTCACGATAAATATATAAGTTACACCGGTAATTACTATTACCACTCGATCGTTAAAACGTAACTTACGCAATTCACGGAAATATTCATGCACGCGTATTTTTGACAAAGTATTATTTTGGAAAATTTTGTAAAGTAAAAATATAATATTTTTGAGAAAAATATTTATATTTTGGGATTGGAAATAAATATATATTAAGTGAGACTTAATGATATAATTCGAACGCACATGTATTAAATCCCCCATCCTTGGGAAGGAGAATAATTACCAAGTATATACGAAATGTAAACACGAAATAGTTGTCTAACTATTTTCCAAAAACATAAACCTTAAAGCTAAGGCACGGCCGTCCGTCTAATAGAGTTAGTACATGTAGGTCGTTGCACAGCTGCTTGACTTGGAGTATACTTGGTAGAGACGCACCGCTGTGAGTTCATGTCCCCCTTTTCTCTTAACTGTTTTCAGTTTTCTAAACTGCGGGGGTGAAATACATGTTACTTTGATTACAAGTACTTTTTACATGGTATGGTTAGCGTAAGGAGGTTTACTACTTAGATCATGTGAGTGGGTAGGCGGGAACTGGAGACCATTAATCCTCATTGTAGGAACCGAGGGACGTAAGCGGTAGATCTATCTAGGTGTAGCGAGCCCAACCCCTGAGCCCGCCTAATGGACCAGGTGGTGACTTTGTACCCATCGCCAAATACGCTAGGTTTGAGTCTTCCTACTTGCACTTCACACATATCAATGGCCTTGCAAACCATTGGTGATCTCTTTTTCCTTATTTGCTACATACCAGGATTTGTATACATACAAAGGTTTATTTACTCACTTACACATGAACTCGCTCAACATTATTGTTGATTTTTCAACTTACATGTATTTCAGGGAATTAAAGGATCTGGCACGGTATGGCACGTTTTCCCGCTGCACTAGTTACGAGGTCATCCGGGTTTAGGGAATGTGACTCTTTCCTGGACAAGTCACAGTCCTTAGACTATGCTTATGTTATGTTTGTTGAACAATGTTTATGTCTTTAGGATGTGTTTCTGTTAAGACAATGTTATTGTATTTGGTTTTTAAAACTTAATCGAATGGATGATCTTGCATGGTTTTATTTCATATAGCTTTGTTATAGTTAAGCTATGGTATTAAGAAGTCACACCAAATTAACCACGCTTCCGCAAAGCCAGGGTGTGACACATACTTAGACCGAAGAACAAAAGGTTAGATCTAACGGGTGTCCGGGCAGCCACACTCTCGGTGAAAACTAGAACCGAGTAGTGCTTTTGTGTCTCCGTCGTGAATCGACAACTAGAAAAATGCCTATGTTTTGGTGACTTCCTATGTCGTGTCACATGTTAATGGCCTTGCAACCCATTAACAACCCTGATACATACAAGAATACTTTATAGTTCATACCACAAGAATACTTTATTTGTACGAGGTTCGTACACAAGAATACTTTATTTGGTTCATATCATAAGAATACTTTATTTATACAAGAATGCTTTATTTACACAAGAATACTTTATTTATACAAGAATGCTTTATTTACACAAGAATACTTTATTTTACAAGACACATATCACGTTTTCCTACAAAGTGTACTAGTGTGGAATACAAAAATTGCATGAATTCACACCAACATTATGTTGACGTTTTTCCAAAACTCACATGTATTTCAGGTAACTAAAAGTGGATGTGTGTGCGGTCTTACTCATGCTCTTGGATGTCGTTTACATTTATCCTTAAATAAAGTTGTAAACTTTCAGACAATGTGTTGTCTCGTGATGTAAACACTTAAATCATGTCTTCCGTTGTGAAATGTTAATGGTGTTTGAAGTTATTTTTATGAGCATGTATTATGTTTACCAATCGTATGCAATGAAAACCTTTCATGATCACACCTCGTGCTTCCGCCTTAGAAAGGGGTGTGACATATTGGTATCAGAGCTGCGATTGTAGTGAACCAGGATTCCTTCTCGAGTCTAGTCTACAATCTCTAGGATCCTTTCACGAAAACAATTTTTCAAAAAGTTTTCATTGCATAAAACTTCCCGCGACATCCACTACCTGAAACTGTGTGCAAGAGTCAAGAAGAGACACTATGAGACTTAGGGTGCACTGGAGTAGCACTTTTCCGTGATTAAGAACTACTTGCAATTATGTGTGATAATCGATACACATACTAGAAGTAGAATGCCATAGGTATACGTGACTTTACCTGAAAGCAGTGACATATCTGAAAGAAGAGATATGAGGATGAGACAAACTGTGCGGACTGTGCAAGGAGTTACGTAATTAAGGATGCATACATAATTATGGGATTCAGTGCACAGAAACCACAACAAGTCTTGACATGTATAGATTCCCTCAGTACAAGAATAGAGCAATGATTTAGGGTATAAAGACAAGAACCACCAATGTAAAGTAAGGCGTTTATCTAATTATACATGCTTGTTGTTGTATGAATTGATTTATACACATGGCGGATTGTTTGATGTCACTTATGTGGTATATGCCTGTGTATGTATATACTACTATTGTCTCGTATGACGATATTAAACAAATGTCTAACCCTGATGTGTTATGTTCCAACAGAACATGGCACCCAGAAGAGCTGTGAACGCTCATGATCAACCTCCTCCTCCCCCACTGCCAAGAACTGCTGAAGAGCTGAACACTCTACTGGAAGAAAGGATCTCCGCAGCTATCGCCCAGTACGAGGCAAACCGTACTGAACAAAGTGGGGGACCAAGAAATGCAAGACGCAATGGGAATGGAGATTCATCTGGAGGAAACGCAGCTCAGGGCTGCACTTTCAAGCAGTTTCTCGACTGCAAACCAATGAACTACGACGGCACAGGAGGTGCAGTAGCGTTTGTATGCTGGACGGAGAAGACTGGAGCTACTATCCGCATGAGCAAGTGTACCGCGGATCAGCAAGTCACTTTTGCTACTGGGTTATTTGTCGATGAAGCTTTGACTTGGTGGAACTTGCAAGTCCAAACCCTGGGTGATGATGCCGCTTATGGCCTAACTTGGGATGAACTGAAGGAAAGAATGAGAGAAAAGTATTGCTCTCGTGCTGAACTCCAAAGGTTGGAGACTGAGTTCTGGCACTTGACCATGGAAGGTGCAGACATTACTGGTTATACTCGAAGGTTCCACGACTTGTCTAGGGTGATCCCCTATATGGTAACTCCTGAATTTAAGCGCGTTGAACGCTACATTTGGGGACTGGGCTCAGAATTTCGCGGCATGGTAACTTCGGCCAAACCTCAAACAATCACTGAGACTGTAACTCTGGCTGTCAGCCTTACTGAAGATTGTGTTCGAATGAAGAAGTTGTCACTGAACCCAACAGAAAAGACCGAGACGCATGCTGAGTCGTCAAGTGAAAAGAAAAGGAAGCATGTGAATCTGAACCAAGCAACCCGCAACAACAACAAAGGTTTCAACAACAAGAAGCGTGATACTAACCCGCCTCAGGAGGCGAAAACTCTTGCAAACATGAATGATGCTTCTACCAAGAGATACTTGGGCACTCTGCCCATTTGCAACAAATGCAAGCGTCATCACGAAGGGGTTTGTCGCATTCCAAAATGCGACAAGTGTAGAAAGCTGGGTCACCACACTGAAGATTGTTGGGGAAAAGGAAAGAACCGGAATGGGAATGGTGCTGGTAACAGGAATGGTAACGGAAATGGGAAGAACCAAGGATGCTTCAATTATGGAAGCAATGATCATTTCATGAAAGACTACCCAAAGGGGAACAACGCTCAGGCTCGAGCATTTGTAATTGGAGAAAAGAATGCACGCGAGGACCCTAATGTGGTCACCGGTACGTTTCTCGTTAACAATCACTTTGCATCCATATTATTTGACATTGGTACCGACTATAGCTTCATGTCTGTGGACTTTAAACGTATGCTTGGAATAGAATCTAGTAGATTAGATATTCCTTATTCCATAGAACTAGCCAATGGTAAACTTGTTGAGTCGGGAGAAGTTGTTAGAGGTTGCACATTGGAACTTGGTGAAAGATTTAGCATCGACCTCTTACCTATTCAATTGGGTAGCTTCGATATAGTGGTCGGAATGGACTGGTTGTCCAAGAACAAAGCTGAAGTTATTTGTCACGAGAAAATCATTCGCATCCCGTTGGCAAATGGTGAAACTCTCATCGTACATGGAGAAAAACGAGACGCGCCTCTGTGAATCATCAGTTGTATGAAGGCACAGAAGTGCTTAAGGAAAGGATGTGTTGCTTTCCAGGCGCACGTTGTAGATAAGAAGGCTGTGGAGCCGAGACTCGAAGATATTCCTATGGTGAAAGAATTCCCTGATGTTTTTCCCGAAGATCTGCCAGGACTACCCCCGCAACGACAAGTCGAATTCCGTATAGACTTGGTTCCAGGAGCCGTTCCTGTAGCCAAGGCACCCTATCGAATTGCACCATCCGAGATGCAAGAATTATTCACACAACTCCAGGAGTTGTTGTATAAAGGATTTATAAGGCCAAGCTTCTCGCCTTGGGGAGCTCCAGTATTGTTCGTGAAAAAGAAGGATGGAACTCTGCAGATGTGTATCGACTACAGGGAACTGAACAAGCTCACAATCAAGAATCAGTATCCACTACCGAGGATTGATGACTTATTTGATTAATTGCAAGGATCAAGCTACTATTCCAAGATCGATCTTCGATCTGGATACCATCAGTTAAGGATACAAGAGGAAAGCGTACCAAAGACTGCATTCAGAACACGTTATGGGCACTACGAGTTTCTTGTGATGCCATTTGGACTAACGAACGTGCCAGTGGTATTTATGGATCTGATGAACCGCGTGTGCAAACCATATCTCGATAAGTTCATGATTGTATTTATCGATGATATCCTGATTTACTCACGAACGAAAGAAGAGCACGAGCAACATCTCAGAACCATTTTGGAACTACTGAAGAGAGAGAAACTTTATGCAAAGTTCTCAAAATGCAAATTCTGGATTCGCGAAGTACAGTTCCTTGGTCATGTTGTGAACGAGAAGGGCATTCATGTGGACCCATCCAAGATAGAAGCCATAAAGAATTGGGAAGCCCCCAAAACCCCAACTGAAGTTCGACAATTTTTGGGCTTAGCGGGCTATTATCGCCGATTCATCGAGAATTTCTCAAAGATAGCTCAACCGCTAACTACCCTTACACAGAAGGACAAGAAGTACGACTGGGGTGACAAGCAGGAAGAAGCCTTCCAGCTACTTAAAAATAAGCTATGCGATGCACCAATACTATCATTACCCGAAGGCACTAAAGACTTCGTGGTATACTGCGACGCTTCTCGACAAGGTTTGGGTTGCGTGCTCATGCAGCGCCAAAAATTCATCACTTACACTTCAAGACAATTGAAGGTTCATGAAAGAAACTATACCACGCATGACTTGGAACTAGGCGCGGTGGTATTCGCCTTGAAGATCTGGCGACATTATTTATATGGTACTCGATGTACAATCTTCACAGATCACAAAAGCCTACAACACATATTTGATAAGAAAGAATTAAACATGCGACAGCGACGATGGGTCGAGCTGCTGAATGACTATGACTGTGAGATTAAGTACCATCCTGGAAAGGCAAACGTTGTAGCAGACGCTCTAAGTCGAAAAGAAAGGGTTAAGACCCTAAGGGTTCGAGCGTTAGAGATGACTATTCAAACGAACCTCACTACATGTATTCGTGATGCTCAACAAGAAGCCCTTAAGACGGAAAACCGTAAAGCTGAATACCTCCGGGGTATGTTGAAATACATGGTGCCAAATGAAGAGGGAACCTTATACTTCAAGAAACGTATTTAGGTTTCGCTCTATGGCGGTATACGAGAAATCATCCTTGATGAAGCGCACAAATCAAGATACTCGATCCATCCAGGATCGGACAAAATGTATCAAGACTTGAAAGACTACTATTGGTGGCCGAGACTCAAGAGCGATGTTGCTATTTATCTTGGAAAGTGCCTAACTTGTGCTAAGGTTAAGGCTGAATATCAGAAACCATCTGGCCTACTGCAACAACCAGAGATACCCATGTGGAAGTGGGAGCAAATCTCGATGGACTTCATAACGAAATTACCCAAGACCCCGAGAGGGCACGATATGATATGGGTGGTAGTTGATCGATTGACGAAATCTGCGCATTTCCTACCGATCCGAGAAAAAGACAGCACGGGAAAGCTTGCTGAGATATACTTAAAAGAAATTGTGGCACGTCATGGAGTGCCTATCTCAATTATTTCAGACAGAGATGGACGCTTTGTCTCAAGAATCTGGCAATCCTTTCAGGAAGCCTTTGGATCTCAGAGATCTAAGCACGGTATTCCATCCACAAACAGACGGCCAGAGCGAGCGGACTATACAAACGTTAGAAGATATGCTTCGCGCATGTGTCATGGATCTAGGCGGCAGCTGGGATAATCATCTACCTTTAGTTGAGTTTTCTTACAATAACAGTTATCATACAAGCATAAAAGCCGCACCGTTCGAAGCTCTATATGGCCGCAAGTGCCGATCGCCCTTATGTTGGGCAGACGCTGGAGACAAACGAATGGTTGGTCCTGAACTTGTACAAGAGACAACCGACAAGATTATGCAGATCCGAGAGCGCATTAAGGCGGCTCGAGATCGACAAAAGAGCCACGCTGATAGAAGACGGAAACCATTAGAATTTGAGGTAGGAGACAAAGTGTTGTTAAAAGTCTCACCTTGGAAGGGAGTAGTAAGATTTGGGAAACGTGGAAAGCTGAATCCACGATACATCGGACCATTCAAGATCTTAGAAAGAATTGGTACCGTGGCATACAATTTGGAATTGCTGGAAGAACTTAATGGAGTACATGATACGTTCCATATATCCAACCTCAAGAAGAGTCCAACACAAGAAAACGTGATCATCCCTGCGGATGAAGTGCATATTGATGACGCCCTCCGATTTACAGAACAACCCATTGAGGTTACCGACTGGAAAGTCAACAAGACCAGAAGGAGCAGTGTCAAACTTGTCAAAGTACGTTGGAACTCTAAGCACGGACCCGAGTACACGTGGGAACATGAAGACCAGTTCAAAGGAAAGTATCCCCACCTGTTCAAGAAAACTCCTGCGAGAGATAGATCAGCCTGAATTTCAGGACGAAATTCTTCTAACGGGGGGAGACTGTGACAACTGGCACCAAACCGGTAATTTCCGTACACTTTAGTTATTATTTAATGACTGCAATTATGTGCTTAAATATCAACATTGACTTATTACACACTATACAAGTGAATTCATGCACGTTTTATACTACAAGAATTACTTTATGCATTAATGAACAGCGTTGCGTCAAGAAATACTATTAAACTCACCGGTAAGACACAGTATGTCTACAATTCTGCATAAAGCAGTCAGACACTAGAATTGGGGCCTAGGTATAGGTCCAACGACAAGAATACATTAAAACCCAAGAGTACATACAAGGGTTAACATATAGACTTTCCGGAGACTAAAATACGCACTAAAAAGCACCCGAAACGCACTTTAAGTGCAGAATTTTATTAAATTCGGCCATAAATCAGCTTTTAACACATAAATATTATGCTGAATTTATGTTTTACTATCCAGAATAGGGCTGTTCACGAGCCGAGCCGAACCGAGCGGACCATTGCTCATGCTTGGCTCGTTTACAAACCGAACGAGCAGAGCGGCTCGTTTAAAACCGAGCCTCAAATCAAGCGAGCTTTTTTCGAGCCGTAAATATTCCGAGCGAGCGTCGAGCGAAGTTCGAGCAATTTGGACAACCGTGTCACCCGATTTAAATTTGCTGAGAGAAATAGTGACAATGTTTGGTCTCAAGTTTTTATGTCTTTAAAAGCATGCACATTTCAATTACGATGATTTGATCATATTGCACAAACAATTACGTTGAGAGCAGGAGACGATCGACCTAGAGTAATGACATGAAACACTAAGGCGATGAGCAGCCTTTCGTTTATCGGTTTAGGGTTTAACTTTTAGATTTGATATTAATTTTTTTATTAGCGTGGTTGGGCTAGTACGTCTAGATATAGTTGTAAATTTGTATATAGTGGATCAAAATCTAATATAATGGTATATATAAAACTATAAATTTAATTTATATTTAAGTATATATGTATGTGTAATGTGTGTATATATATAGATGGGTGTGTGTATGTATAATTTATATTTGTGTATATATATGTGTGTATATACATGTTTATATATGTATGTGTATATGTATATGCATATATATACTAATTAAAAATAATAATTCGAGCCGAACCGAGCCGAGCGGACCTTTGCTCATGCTTGGCTCGTTTACAAACCGAACCAAGCGGAGCGGCTCGTTTACAACCGAGCGAAAAATCGAACGAGCATTTTCCGAGCAATTTCCGAACGAGCGTCGAGCGAGCGACGAGCGGCAAGCGATTTGAACGGCCCTAATCCAGAATACTTCCCTGAGTGTCGGGAATTAAAAGGGTTACAAAAGGGTACATAAAGAACACTAAACGGTGCAAATTAGCACTTTAACGAACCGGTATTTAACCAAACAACCGGACATTACCCGGAACATAAAAATATTACTAGAAGCATAGTTTTAATGTTTCTAAACTAGTTATGGTCCCCGAACACTTAAACTTTCTATACAAAGCATCCTACGCACTAAACACTAGACATAACATTTAACCTTCCACTAATTACCTACTTATACCAACAAAATTACACTTTACCCCCCCCCCCTAAGGGTGGATGGTCATGGGGACCCCACCATAAATCCCCTTTGATCTTATATGATCTTGTTTGATCTCTTGAGATTTGAGGAAGATTTGTTGAAGGATTTGCCTTGTACTTGAGAAACATATAATTCACTGGGTAAAAGGGACTTGTGATTATAAGATGGTTAGAGACCACACTTAATCACCTCAAGACTTCTCCTCCTTCCCCTACTACCCATCGGCCGAGATCGCCATTAACACCACCACCTTCTTCATCCATTAATCCTTCAATCCAAGTTCACTTAAAAGTGCTAGAAAGTGTCTAACGAAGTTTAGAGCTTGCGGATCTTGAAGGACCTCTTCCGTGTGCTTTTACCCACTCGATTTCCATCATCTTACTTCCCTAGCTTGAAGCTAGTGGTAAGGCTCTTTTAATCTTTGTTACTTCCATTTTTACTTGGTTAAAAGATATATTATGATGAAAACATAAGAACACTAAAAGACACACACTTGAATCTTGAAACATTAGATGAAAGATGATGATATCTTGACGAAATGATATTGTTTAGTAGATATATGGTGGTTGCTTGTTGTTTATTTGAGATATTGGTGATGATAATTACATGAAGCTTGCTAGATTGAAATTAAACACATGATCTAGCAAGTTAGGAGACGATTATGTAACAACATGAAGTAATCATCTTCTAGTAAGCACATGAACTTGATAAATGAAATAATTTCTTGAAAAGTAATAAACAAAAGAAGCTAGTAAACTTATAAATCCAAGATTTATGAATGATTTTTCCAAGAAAAACAAGTGTAAAATATGATTTTTAGAAGATCATGATTCTTACATAAACCAATATTATTTTTGGTGGAAAAACAAGTGTATGAACACTTGTGAAACAAGAGAGTTAATGAAATCAACATTTTTGTAAATTATGTTTACAAGTTGTAAACACCAAATCTTTTCAAGAATGGAATTTTTGTTGAAATAAACACACTTTAAAGAGTAACTAAGCCTACTAGAGACATTGCCAAGTTACTACAAGTTTTGAGAAAGAACAAGTTCATGTTGTCATGTAACTTACTTGATTTTAACACTTGTTAGATGAGAAATGAGTTGTTGATTGTTGATGATGTTTTAAAAGAAAATAAACACATGTTTTGAAAACATGGGAAACCTCCATTTTTAGGGGAAACTCTGCCAAAATTTTATAAATTTTGACACTTAGAAAAATATAAGTTTTTGAGAAACTTATTCCCTAAAAATGTATCTAAAAACGTTTACCAAGGTTTCCCAAACCTTTGTGTTAAAAAATGAGGATTTCTTCAAGAATAAAAATGGACATTAAGTATGTATATTTGTGAGAAAAATATATATATTTGATCACCAAATTTTGTGCTAAGTGTATGTAGTATGTATTGCATGTAATAGTGTATTAGGGCTTGAAGATACACTAAATGCTCGTAAGAAGTGAAAATACGAAAATACACATACAACATACTTAGACAAATACAAATACAAGAGGATATATTTATGAAAATACATTACTTGATAGAATAAATAACTTGGACAAGTAATGAACATTAAATGAAGTATTGAACAAAATACATAATTCGGGTGTAAAATACAAGATACTTATATTTATTGTTGAGAAAATAATATAAGTAAGGCACATAGTTAAAAATATAAATTGTTTTTAACACAAGAACACATATACAAAAGATAGTGACTTGAACTTGTGCGATACAAGTCTAGTGACTAACGTTAATGAAACACGTATAGGTCACGACGTTAATTAAGCAAATCCGGTGAAGTTTACGACGCAGGAACGCAAAGTTATGAGTTCATGCTCCCCCTTTTCTTTTAACTGTTTACTGTTTTATAACTTCGGGGGTGAAATACATGTTACAAATAATACAATGTTTATAAATGGTATGATGGATACAAAAACAAGAAGCACTCTTGGTGATAACTAGTACCAAGTATGATGCGTTTTGAGGAATGATACGAGAAATCGTGTCACGAATAGGGTACCATAAGCACCATTAATCGTGTACATACTTAGACCACAGAACAAAAGGTTAGATCTAACGGGTGTCCGGGCAGCCACACTCTCGGTGAAAACTAGAACCGAGTAGTGCTTTTGTGTCTCCGTCATGAATCGACAACTAGAAAAATGCCTATGGTTTGGTGACTTCCTATGTCGTGTCACATGTTAATGGCCTTGCAACCCATTAACAACCCTGATACATACAAGAATACTTTATAGTTCATACCACAAGAATACTTTATTTGGTTCATACCACAAGAATATTTTATTTATACAAGAATGCTTTATTTACACAAGAATACTTTATTTATACAAGAATGCTTTATTTACACACGAATACTTTATTTTACAAGACACATATCACGTTTTCATACAAAGTATACTAGCTTGGAATACAAAAATTGCATGAATTCATACCAACATTATGTTGACGTTTTTCCAAAACTCACATGTATTTCAGGTAACTAAAAGTGGATGTGCGCGCGGTCTTACTCATGCTCTTGGATGTCGTTTACGTTTATCCTTAAATAAAGTTGTAAATTTTCAGACAATGTGTTGTCTCGTGATGTAAACACTTAAATCATGTCTTCCGTTGTGAAATGTTAATGGTGTTTGAAGTTATTTTTATGAGCATGTAGTATGTTTACCAATCGTATGCAATGAAAACCTTTCATGATCACTCCTCGTGCTTCCGCCTTAGAAAGGGGTGTGACAATGGCATCACAAGGAACTCGTAATGCCCATAACGCGTCCTGAACGCAGTCTTCGATATGCTCTCTTCTTGGATCCTTAACTGATGATACCTTGATCGAAGGTCGATCTTTGAGTAGTAGCTCGATCCTTGCAACTGATCGAATAAGTCATCGATCCTCGTTGGTGGATACCGATTCTTGACAGTGAGCTTATTCAACTCTCTATAATCGATATATATCCGCAGCGTTCCATCCTTCTACTTTACGAACAAAACTGGAGCTCCCCAAGGCGAGAAGCTCTGCCTTATGAATCCTTTATCCAACAACTCCTGGAGTTGTGTAGGTAATTCTTTCATCTCGGATGGCGTAAGTCGATGGGGTGCCTTGGCTACAGGGGTGGCTCCTGGAACCAAGTCAATATGGAATTCGACTTGTCGTTGTGGAGGTAGTCCTGGCAGATCTTTAGGAAAAACATTAGGAAATTCCTTCACCACAGGAATGTCTTCGAGTTTCGGCTCCTCGGCCTTCTTATCAACAACGTGTGCCAAGAATGCAACACATCCTTTCCTTAAGAACTTCTGCGCCTTCATAACCAATGTGGGATGTCGCAATCCACCGCCTTTGGGGTCCAGCGTCCCGACATCAACTGCATGAAGGCCGCGTACTATAAGTGCTTCATCATCCACAAGAGGAAGGCGAATGACTTTCTCATGACAAACCACTTCAGCCTTATCCTTGGATATCCAATCCATGATGACTACCACATCAAAACTAACTAAACCAACTGGTAGAAGGTTGATAGAGAATTTTCGTTTCCCCAAGTCCAAGTATACAACCCTTAATAACTTTATCCATTTCGACTGATTTCCCATTTGCTAACTCTATAGCATGTGGGGAGTCAAGCTTACTTGTTCCTAAGCCAAGTATATCCTTAAGTTCCATAGACCTAATACCAAATTCGGCGCCGGTATCAAATAGAACGGATGCAATGTGTCGGTTTATAAGGGACGTACTCGTAACTACGTTCAGGTCCTAGCGTGCCTAGCGTATTCCCTTCATGAAAATGCTCCCAAAAACTTGAACTTTTCTTCGGGCAGTCCTTTCGATAGTGTCCTTTGTCGCCACATCCGTAGCAACTCTTGGCCTTTTCCATTGCTATTACTGTCCTAAATTTCATTCACATCTCTCATACCAGATCAGCATGCCTCCTTGCTATGCCTGGTCTTGCCCCAATTTCACTCCTACGAGTCCTGCACGGGCCTGTGTGATAATAACCACATCTATCACACTTTGGTAGTTCTCCTTGGTAGTTTTTATCACCTATCTTAGTCGTGACAACGAATGCCTTGACTTTCCTAGTCGCAACGGTTTCCTTATGTTTGTTGTTTGCTTCGTATTGGACGATTGCTTCAGCAACTTGTTGGTTCCACAGAGCTTCAGGCTCAGCTCTTGTTGCAGGTAAAGGTTCTGATTAGACTCGGCCAGCGTTTCCTTCGCTGTGGTCCCATGTGCTTCTCATGTGTAAAACACATCGACGAGACTAAACATTTATTTTGGAATAAATGCTGTTGTCTTTGTGTGAAAGCAAAGCTTATTCGTCGTGCACCACAAGTATAAAAGTAGGGTAATTCCTAATGACACTTATGCAAATCTTCCCACCATAACCATCTCATCATTGTAGCGAGGTAAAATGAGTCGCAACAAAATCTTGCTAAGGGTATATCGACTTTTTCATACACCATATCATCTTTTTACAATTAGTCTTGCGTAGAAAACCTCCTCGGAGTCAACTTACTCCGATTGATGCAAGTCATCCAGGGCAATAAAAATACGGTGAGGTCTTCCCTTCACCTTGTTCCTTGTTTCTTCCTTAAGTCTCCGACTCTTCCATAGTCTTTAGATTTATATAAACGGGTATGCTTCACAGGAGTTGGGGGGTTGTGCATTACTACTGTCACACCCCCAAAATCCACACGCGGAGTATCACCGCTTGGAGGCGTGACTGACCAGGATCAAACCACTAATCATATTGAACAAGTAAGTAATTAAATGTAAAAGTTCTACCAACACAGTTAATGTCCAATTCAAACATAGTTTTAGTTATGAGCGGAAGCATAATGTTTAAATCCCAAAACATAAGTTTAAATATCCCAAGGTTTAACATGGCACACAGCTGTCCATGTCCCACAACGACTCTTCTTTGTGCAAGCTCCAGCTAAGTACCTATTGACCTGCAAAGCATGTAGTAACGAGTCAACAACAATGTCGAGTGAGTTCACGTTTGGTTGTCCAGTTTATAGTTGTTCCGAAAACACAGTTTGCTCTTTACCAGCTATCCAGCCGTGGGGGTTACCCCATAGTTCGAAAAACGCTTATTAGTTACCCGTTCTTACGTTGGCTATTTCAGCCCGGCTCTATGGCCGTGGGGGCTACCCCATGTTTAATTCACCAGACTCGTTACCATATCGACTACTAACGTTCGTCATGTTTAAGTGCCCTAACGTCTGTGTCTATCATCACTGACGTGCCATAGTCCATTAGTCCACGCCCGTCCTCTGCGGCACGGTGTGAGGTTTGTTAAACCTAATAGCGCTATTTAACTAATGACCCGTTCGCCATTGGCCTCGGCGATTAAGTCGATATAAAAAGGAGGGACTTCGTTGATAGAGTTCTAGTCTAGTATAGTTAAATCCGTCTCATACAGGACGAGGAATCTATGTTCCTGATTACGTCTCAACAGGACGAGGAATCTATGTTCCTGATTACGTCTCAACAGGACGAGGAATCCCTATTCCTTAACCCATTCCCAACCCCTGGGAATCCCATGCTTTGTAACGAAGTGTGAACTCACCTTGGTTTGCTCGGCAGATACACAGAAAGGTCAAGTCTAGCAGCTAGTGGTCAACCACGTCCTAACATGGTTACCAAATCAAGTCAGGTCTAGGTGCACGTATGATTACACATAGGTAGCAGATTATAAACACAAGTTGATCATGGCAAACACATAATACACGTTAACACCTTAACAGTAACAGTCAAGCACTCCTCATGTCTAATCTTGTACGATCCGAAAGATATGGCCCAAAAACAATCGGCCCAACATGTTGTGCGTTCAGCACGGCCTTGTGCGATCCACAACATGTTGTGCGACTCCGATAAACACCCGGCCTAAAATATTAAGAAGCCCATCATAACAAAAGTGGTTACATAAGTAACCGGCCCAACAATATAATCACGGATCCCTTGTGCGATCCGTGAACCCTTGTGCGATTGAAGCTAATCCGGCCCAAACATATACCCGGCCCAATAGTTAGGTAACATGACAACTTGTGCGGTTCATTAATTCTTGTGCGACTAGTTTTTATTATCAGGATATTTTGCTATTGAGTTATATTGTTTCCATATTCAATTTAGTCAACAATCAACAGTTACACCTTTGATTTTCACCAATCAATATCAAGTTATCAACAGTTACCATTTAGCATACAAGGCCCAGCTTTATTACTTTATGGAGCGGCCCAATTACTCCACCGATGTGTGGCCTAGATTCAATTAAATGTTCATGAATTAGTTAACACAATTCAAACAACTTTCTGTATACATTAATACAACATCTACCCTTTTTATTCTTGCTGATTACTTATTATTATAAAATATACAATAATGGCTGACCATGACTATTGATTTCATGCTATGATTGGACCGATTTTTAGTATACTAAATATCACAATCTCTTATTTCAATACTAACCATTTGCATGTTTCAATCATAGCAATCAGTAATGTTTTAATGAATCCAAATATTAAATCATTCAACTCACTACTTTAGACACAATCATCACACCACCGATCAAACATTATCAAAATACACATACTTTGAGAAGCACATGCGATGCTACTGACAATTCATTATAATAGCCACAAGTTATATATCACCAGATCATAAGGACTCCTATCGTACAATCAATTCGAAACTATAACGCATAATCATTATTCAAGTGATAATCACAATAGCCCAACATCAAATCAGAACATAAGCAGTGGTCATATACGAATAAAAAATCACTATTAACATATCAAGTTCTAACATCTTAGCAATAGCATATTAAACCCTAAATCATCATTGGATCATCAGTCAATAAATCAGCTTTCAACACACATACAATTTCAGAATTTCAACATATCATACGCCTCACAAACGAAAGCATGTTTACAACATAACCATAGATATCCAGAACTGACAACAAACTAATGTGTAAAACACTAACCACACAAAGAATGATCGAACAGAAGAACTCCGGCTTCGAATGGGAGAAAGGGTTGCCGTCGGGTTTGCAAGGAGAGGCGAGAGAGAGTGTGAGATGTGATTAGGGTTTTCTAATTGTTGTAATCGCGTACAGGTCAAGTACTAACCTTTTAATTAATCACTATTGGGCCAAAGCCCATTTGGTTTTCGTTGAGGGAGTAGTGTACGAAAACACTTTGGTGTTTTCACCACAGAGGTGTTTTCGAGTGGAGAGGATTTCATGAGCTCCAACTTTATTAACAATTAATTAAATCTCTTATTATATACTCACTTATAATACACACCAAGGATATAACATACCAATCACAGTAAAATTTAACGTATTACAACGTGTGCAGTTGTGAAACAATCAAGTCTTGTAAATAAACAATCTAAACAATTAACGTGCATCGTGCAATCATTACGAAAATGGAATCTTGGAAACTCGAGTTGTCACATTATCCCCAAGTTTAAAGAAATTTCGTCCCGAAATTTAGCACGTACTCACTGAGGAAGCTAGTTAAGTTGCATGGTTTTCCTGGGGTGTCACATCCTCCCCCCGTTGATCTGGAATTTCGTCCCGAAATTCCGTAGCTTCAGCCTCAGTAGTGGTTGTACCGTTTGCGAACAGTTGGGGATACTTTTGTTTCATCTGATCTTCGCGTTCCCAGGTGAACTCTGGGCCGCGACGTGAGTTCCAACGGACTCGAACGAGAGGTATTCTAGTACGCTTGAGGACCTTAACATCCCGGTCCGTGATTTCAACTGGTTCCTCGACGAATCGTAACTGCTCGTCGATGGTGAGCTCCTTCAAAGGAACTACGTGGGTCTCATCTGACAGACACTTCTTCAGATTTGACACATGGAAAACATTGTGAACTGCACTGAGTTCCGCTGGTAAGTTCAGTCTGTAAGCCACCTTGCCTATTTTCTCAATGACTTTGAAGGGTCCAACGTATCGTGGGTTAAGTTTGCCCCGTTTCCCAAAACGAACCACACCCTTCCAGGGTGAAACTTTGAGTAGTACACGCTCCCCAACCTGGAGCTCTAATGGTTTTCTGCCCTTATCGGCGTAGACTTTCTGACGGTCATGAGCCGCCGCCATTCGTTGTCGTATCTGAGCAATTTTCTCTGTTGTGTCAACCACATGTTCTGGACCAGTAATCTGACTATCCCCCACCTCTGCCCAACAAAGAGGTGACCGGCATTTACGCCCGTACAATGCCTCAAACGGAGCAGCTTTAATGCTGGTGTGGTAGCTATTGTTGTACGAAAATTCCACAAGTGGCAGATGTTTTTCCCAGCCGTTGCCAAAATCAATCACACATGCCCTAACCACGTCTTCGAGGGTCTGGATGGTACGTTCCGACTGCCCATCCGTTTGTGGGTGATAAGCTGTGCTCATATCTAGCCTTGAGCCAAAGGACTTGTGCATTGCTTGCCACAGTTCTGATGTAAAACGTGCATCTCGACCCGAGATAATAGAGGTGGGCACTCCGTGCCTCGAGACAACTTCCTTAAGATATACGTCTGCTAGTGTGGAGAACTTATCCGTTTCCTTGACAACCAAGAAGTGAGTAGACTTTGTGAGTCGATCCACGATCACCCAAATAGTATCGTTACCACGTTGAGATCTAGGCAGGCCAGTAACAAAATCCATAGAAATTTGCTCCCATTTCCATTGTGGTATCTCTGGTTATTGAAGTGTGCCTGAGGGTTTTTGATATTCCGCCTTGACTCTCGCACAAGTCAAGCACTTGCTAACGTAAGTTGCTATGTGGGCCTTCATGCTAGGCCACCAATATGTGGTTTTGATATCGTGGTACATTTTATCCGAACCAGGGTGCACTGAGTAGCGAGACTTGTGTGCCTCATCCATCACAAGTTCTCGTAGGTTTCCATAAAGTGGGACCCAGATGCGTCCTGTTACGTAGTAGGCACCGTCTTCCTTCTGTTCTAAGCGTTGCCTTGAGCCGCGTAGGGCTTCAGCCCTGACATTCTCTGGTTTCAATGCTTCTACCTGAGCATTTCGTATTTGAGAAGGAAGGTTAGACTGTATAGTAAGTTGTAAAGCTCGTACGTGCTTAGGCGTAGTGTCCTTTCGACTGAGGGCGTCGGCCACAACATTGGCCTTGCCTGGGTGGTACCTGATCGAGCATTCGTAATCGTTCAGCAGTTCGACCCATCGTCGTTGTCTCATATTGAGTTCCTTTTGTTTAAAGATATGCTCGAGGCTCCTGTGATCAGTGTAGATAGCGCATTTGGTACCATATAGGTAGTGTCTCCATATCTTAAGTGCAAAAACAACCGCTCCCAGCTCCAGATCGTGTGTAGTGTAGTTCTTTTCATGCACTTTGAGTTGGCGTGAGGCGTAGGCTATAACTTTATCCCGCTGCATCAATACGCAACCAAGACCCTGAATGGATGCGTCGCAGTAAACCACGAAGTCGTCTGTGCCCTCTGGCAATGAAAGGATAGGTGCACTGCAAAGTCTATCCTTTAAGTGTTGAAACGCTAACTCCTGTGCGTTTCCCCAACGATAAACAACGCCCTTCTGCGTTAGTGAAGTAAGAGGCTGAGCAATCTTAGAAAAATACTTGATAAATCTCCTGTAGTAACCTGCCAATCCCAAGAATTGGCGAATTTCCGTTGGTGTACGGGGTGCAGGCCAGTTCTTAATTGAGTCTACCTTGGACGGATCAACGTGAATCCCATCCCTATTCACCACATGGCCTAAGAAATGGACTTCACGAAGTCAGAAGTCGCATTTGGAAAACTTGGCATATAGTTGTTCTGCTCGAAGGAGTTCCAAGATGAGTCGTAAATGTTGCTCGTGTTCCTCCTGACTCTTAGAATAGATCAGGATGTCGTCTATGAATACAATAACGAACTTGTCTAGATACGGCTTGCACACTCGATTCATCAAGTCCATGAAGACCGCTGGTGCGTTTGTCAGCCCAAAAGGCATTACTAAAAACTCATAGTGTCCATAACGGGTTCTAAAGGCTGTTTTGGAGACGTCCTCTTCTCAGACTCTCAGCTGATGATATCCTGATCTCAAAACAATCTTTGAATGGTAGCTCAACCCTTGCAGCTGGTCGAATAGGTCGCCGATGTGTGGAAGAGGATAGCGATTCTTCACAGTCACCTTGTTGAGTTCACGGTAGTCGATACACATCCTGAAGGTATCGTCTTTCTTCTTTACAAATAGCACTGGAGCTCCCCAGGGCGAAGAGCTAGGACGAGTAAAACCCTTATCCAAGAGTTCTTGTAGTTGCGTAGAGAGTTCTTCCAACTCTGATGGGGTAAGCGATAAGATGCTCGAACTATGGGTGCTGCTCCAGGAGCTTGTCTCCATGAATTACCAAAGGTTCTTAACCAGCACGAGGAATGCGGACGATCTTTCCTTTGCAAAGGATCTCTGCTCGATGTTGAGGTAGCCAATCCATACCAATAACGATGTCGAAATCATCACCACGTTGGGGTCATACCTAGCATTACCCTGACCAATCTCGAACACTCGACTCCTGGCACCATTGCCGTCGTTATTACTCCCGTTGCTGCCTCTATTATTATTCTCGTTTCCTTGGTTGTGGTTTTGATTCTGATTCTGGTTCAGTCGTGGGTAGCGTCTCATGAAATGATTCTTTAGCACCACACTGATAACATCCCTTGTTATCCTGTTGTTGCTGCTGATTCTGTGGAGCTTGTGGCTGCTATTGTCGGTTCTTGTTTGCAGGATGTGAGATTCTAAAATCTTTGGCTCCATGACCAAGCTCGTTGCATCTCTGACAACGATCTCTGTTGCATTGCCCGCTGTGGTGCAAATTACATCGATTGCAGTTAGGGTGGTTTCCCCTGTATCCACCCTGACTTCGATTACCAAAAGTCTGCTGACTGAGGCTCCTGTACTGCGACTGAGACTGAACCGAAGTGGGACCCTTGCTCGAATTTCCATTCCACTTGCGTTTGTTGTCACTGGGAGCATCCGAAGTAGTTGTAGCAGCATTAATACGCTTTGGCAGTTTGTTCTGTCCTATCGCCTTATCTGAGAGACGTTGAGCAAGACGAGTAATATCCTGAATGGTTGCAAGGTTGGCCTATGTCACATGACTTTGAATCTCTGGTACTAAGCCTTTGAGGTACAGCTCAATGCGCTTGATGAGAGGATCCACCATTGTTGACATAACACTGTCAGTTCGTTGGATCGTTTCGTGTACGCTTCTATCTCTGACCTTGTCATCTTCAGGTTTAAGAACTCCACTTCCAGTTGCGGATGTCATCACGACTACGGCATTCACGTTTGGATTAGTTCCTTAAGAATCATTCCATGGGGTGGCATTAGCAGCCGCCAGCCCCAGCATCTGAACTTGCGCGTTCCGCCAAGTTAGTGTAGTGCCTTCGGGAGTACCAGTGGCGTACTTCACCCTACGAGCCTCAGGGCATTCACACGTCTCTAAGACAGACTCGAGCTTTTCAAATGGAGGAGTCCAACAGCTCCTTTAGTGCCACTGAAAGTATTAGGACGACAGTCCATGTACGTCTTGAATGTGCATACAGGCGGCTGAGCGTTCTAACCTTGTTACGCGAGGAAGAAACAACAGGGTTAAGCGCGAGAGTTGGGTCATGAGAGTAGGATCTAACATCCTAGGGTAGGTTCGTAATAGCAGGTTATACCTCCTGCCTGAGCGGCTGCGAGTGCTGCCGTGATTTGTTCGTTGATAAGAGCCGTCAGCTGGCTTGAGTTAGGTTCACACGTTCCCTCATGATCTCACATCGAAGGAAACACAAATAGGAAAGGTGTCGCGAATGTGTGTAAGTGTGTAGTGACAGTAGGGAGCAAGCACAAATGTGTTTTCAAACTATAGTTGCTACGCTTATCTAAGCATACCATGAGCAAAGTTCTATGCAATCTAGCAAGTAGGCAATATAAAACGTAAACCATATCACCTAGAATGTCGAGCCTTGCACATGGAGTGAAGCGTCGTTGTGGATCATAGAGCACTGTACAGGTTATAGTCTGGTTTTAACAAAAACGTTTTCCTTTATTAAAACCAAGTTCTCTATAACCAATGGCTCTGATACCAATCTGTCACACCCCCAAAATCCACACGCGGAGTATCACCGCTTGGAGGCGTGACTGACCAGGATCAAACCACTAATCATATTGAACAAGTAAGTAATTAAATGTAAAAGTTCTACCAACACAGTTAATGTCCAATTCAAACATAGTTTTAGTTATGAGCGGAAGCATAATGTTTAAATCCCAAAACATAAGTTTAAATATCCCAAGGTTTAACATGGCACACAGCTGTCCATGTCCCACAACGACTCTTCTTTGTGCAAGCTCCAGCTAAGTACCTATTGACCTGCAAAGCATGTAGTAACGAGTCAACAACAATGTCGAGTGAGTTCACGTTTGGTTGTCCAGTTTATAGTTGTTCCGAAAACACAGTTTGCTCTTTACCAGCTATCCAGCCGTGGGGGTTACCCCATAGTTCGAAAAACGTTTATTAGTTACCCGTTCTTACGTTGGCTATTTCAGCCCGGCTCTATGGCCGTGGGGGCTACCCCATGTTTAATTCACCAGACTCGTTACCATATCGACTACTAACGTTCGTCATGTTTAAGTGCCCTAACGTCTGTGTCTATCATCACTGACGTGCCATAGTCCATTAGTCCACGCCCGTCCTCTGCGGCACGGTGTGAGGTTTGTTAAACCTAATAGCGCTATTTAACTAATGACCCGTTCGCCATTGGCCTCGGCGATTAAGTCGATATAAAAAGGAGGGACTTTGTTGATAGAGTTCTAGTCTAGTATAGTTAAATCCGTCTCATACTGGACGAGGAATCTATGTTCCTGATTACGTCTCAACAGGACGAGGAATCTATGTTCCTGATTACGTCTCAACAGGACGAGGAATCCCTATTCCTTAACCCATTCCCAACCCCTGGGAATCCCATGCTTTGTAACGAAGTGTGAACTCACCTTGGTTTGCTCGGCAGATACACAGAAAGGTCAAGTCTAGCAGCTAGTGGTCAACCACGTCCTAACATGGTTACCAAATCAAGTCAGGTCTAGGTGCACGTATGATTACACATAGGTAGCAGATTATAAACACAAGTTGATCATGGCAAACACATAATACACGTTAACACCTTAACAGTAACAGTCAAGCACTCCTCATGTCTAATCTTGTACGATCCGAAAGATATGGCCCAAAAACAATCGGCCCAACATGTTGTGCGTTCAGCACGGCCTTGTGCGATCCACAACATGTTGTGCGACTCCGATAAACACCCGGCCCAAAATATTAAGAAGCCCATCATAACAAAAGTGGTTACATAAGTAACCGGCCCAACAATATAATCACGGATCCCTTGTGCGATCCGTGAACCCTTGTGCGATTGAAGCTAATCCGACCCAAACATATACCCGGCCCAACAGTTAGGTAACATGACAACTTGTGCGGTTCATTAATTCTTGTGCGACTAGTTTTTATTATCAGGATATTTTGCTATTGAGTTATATTGTTTCCATATTCAATTTAGTCAACAATCAACAGTTACACCTTTGATTTTCACCAATCAATATCAAGTTATCAACAGTTACCATTTAGCATACAAGGCCCAGCTTTATTATTTTATGGAGCGGCCCAATTACTCCACCGATGTGTGGCCTAGATTCAATTAAATGTTCATGAATTAGTTAACACAATTCAAACAACTTTCTGTATACATTAATACAACATCTACCCTTTTTATTCTTGCTGATTACTTATTATTATAAAATATACAATAATGGCCGACCATGACTATTGATTTCATGCTATGATTGGACCGATTTTTAGTATACTAAATATCACAATCTCTTATTTCAATACTAACCATTTGCATGTTTCAATCATAGCAATCAGTAATGTTTTAATGAATCCAAATATTAAATCATTCAACTCACTACTTTAGACACAATCATCACACCACCGATCAAACATTATCAAAATACACATACTTTGAGAAGCACATGCGATGCTACTGACAATTCATTATAATAGCCACAAGTTATATATCACCAGATCATAAGGACTCCTATCGTACAATCAATTCGAAACTATAACGCATAATCATTATTCAAGTGATAATCACAATAGCCCAACATCAAATCAGAACATAAGCAGTGGTCATATACGAATAAAAAATCACTATTAACAGATCAAGTTCTAACATCTTAGCAATAGCATATTAAACCCTAAATCATCATTGGATCATCAGTCAATAAATCAGCTTTCAACACACATACAATTTCAGAATTTCAACATATCATACGCCTCACAAACGAAAGCATGTTTACAACATAACCATAGATATCCAGAACTGACAACAAACTAATGTGTAAAACACTAACCACACAAAGAATGATCGAACAGAAGAACTCCGGCTTCGAATGGGAGAAAGGGTTGCCGTCGGGTTTGCAAGGAGAGGCGAGAGAGAGTGTGAGATGTGATTAGGGTTTTCTAATTGTTGTAATCGCGTACAGGTCAAGTACTAACCTTTTAATTAATCACTACTGGGCCAAAGCCCATTTGGTTTTCGTTGAGGGAGTAGTGGACGAAAACACTTTGGTGTTTTCACCACAGAGGTGTTTTCGAGTGGAGAGGATTTCATGAGCTCCAACTTTATTAACAATTAGTTAAATCTCTTATTATATACTCACTTATAATACACACCAAGGATATAACATACCAATCACAGTAAAATTTAACGTATTACAACGTGTGCAGTTGTGAAACAATCAAGTCTTGTAAATAAACAATCTAAACAATTAACGTGCATCGTGCAATCATTACGAAAATGGAATCTTGGAAACTCGAGTTGTCACATTATCCCCAAGTTGAAAGAAATTTCATCCCGAAATTTAGCACGTACTCACTGAGGAAGCTAGTTAAGTTGCATGGTTTTCCTGGGGTGTCACAACTACCACATTTAGGAGAAAGTGATAGTGAAAACACAGAGATAAGGTCGCGAGGGTGCATGACTTCTTCCTCGGGACCGAATTGTGCCTTGTAGTAACCGTAAAGTGGTTTCCACGGTGTGAATGCATTACCCAAACGATGGGGTGCACCACGGGATAGAGAGGGTGGAAGTATTGATGGGTGCGTTGGTGCTGTAGTATGGGTAGAAGTGTCAGTCACGAAGTAGGCAAGGACATGCTTCCTACTTGTAAGGTGCTATAGCAATTATCTAGGTATTGCCCTACTAGATGAAAGTGTGAACACTTAGAAAGTTTTGGATGGGTGGTGATCATTAGCTTGGCCCGCAGAGTCCACCAGGATTTCCATGCACTACAAGTCGTTATTACGTGGGCCCCGGTAATAATAAATTGTCTTGCACGGTTACCCCAACTTTCCCTCGTTCAAGTAGATGATCAACCATACCACTACTGTCCTTATACCTCCGACATGGAAAGGACCATTATGGTGGTCCACGCGCCATCATTCGTTATCGCTACGCGCATATAGGCACAATGCTTAGACGTAATGGGAATAAGGGGAATTCCTGGAAGTTGGAGGGGCACCTTCAAGATGAGTACTTCATCTTCCTTGATTGGACGGTAGTGTCATCAATCGTGCTTTGTAAAAGCCGCCGGGGTCTCGTCTCACTGATAAGGTCGCTGTCCAAGGTTACCTCCTCTGCCTCGCCATCACTGCCATAGTCAGGCACCTTCGTATTCAATGGGAAGAACAGCCATTTTCTACTGAATCCAGCTTAGGGCCTCGTTTGGTAATCAGCCATAAGCTCCGTAGTGTAAGCGAGGTCGATAATCTCATTGCGCGAGTCAAGAACAATAATAGGATTCGAAGTCGAAGGTATCTCGATCCCGTCAATAATCATTCCGTACACGTATATGCATATATATTAATATATAATAACGTTACTCGGTATACACAAGCAAATAATTGCTACATGTCTCATATAACTCTCGTTTGTTCTTTCCTTTGAAAAATGTTGGATTCATGGATCTTGGCGCATTTTGTAAATGCAATGAAAAACCTTTTGTAAAAATGTTTTTTGTGAGAGAGTCCTAATGATTGTAGTCTAGACTCGAGAAGGAATCCTAGTTCACTACAATCGAAGCTCTGATACCAAACTGTCACACCCTGACTTTTGCGGAAGCGAATGATGTGTGACTTGCTCAATATCATTGCATTCAATTATAATAAACAACTATATGATTAAAACAAGATGTTCATCCATTCATAAGATTGAAATTTTACAAACACAAGTCATTTAAGTTTCAACCAAACTCAAGTTATGATACAAAGCAAAAGTGGATGACATCTAAACTTGAAATTTACGTCTTGAAAACAACATCAGCGCCCAAGATCCATCTTGTTTCCTGAAATACATGTGAGTTTTGGAAAATCGTCAACATAATGTTGGTGTGAGTTCATGCAGTTTTGTATAGAATGTTTTATACTTGCATGAAAACATGGTATGTAACTTGTAAAACGTATATGTAATTAAGTATTTTGAATGTAAGGAATACGAGATCGCTAGTGGTTTGCAAGGCCACTAACATGTGTAACGACATAGGAAGCATCCAAACCATAGGCATTTTTAGTTGTCGATCCACGACTGTCGATTCACGACTAGAGACACAAAAGCACTGCTTGGTAAAAGAGTGGCCAAGAGTGTGGTTGCCTGAAACCCATTAGATCTAACCTTTTGTTCTGCGGTCTTGGTATGTAACTGATTAATGGTGCTTATGGCACCCTATTCGTGACATGATCTATAGTATCATTCCTTAGTTTTTGTAATAAACATACCATAGCACATGTATTTTCCCCAAGTTTAGAAAACAAGTAAAAGTTTAAAAGTGGGGACATGAACTCACAACTTTGCGTATCCTGCGCCGTAAACTTCACCGGTTGGTTTTGTAGCGTCGTGACCTATACGTATTCTATGTATGTTAGTCACTAGACTTGTATCACACAAGTACAAGTCACCATCTTTTGTTTATGTATATGTTCTTTGTATGTTCATTCTTTGTGAGGGTCGTGCCCATGTTTGTCGGGTCTTGCCCGTTGAGTATGTATTGCTTATTCGTAAATATATATTTCACTTCACAAATATATATTTATTTTCGTAGACTTTTCCAGGTAATAAGTTGTTCAAAATAATTTATATTTTTAACTTTTCATGTATGTTACTTATATTATTTTCCCAAAAATAAATATAAGTATTTCGTAAAATAATATTCTCAATATTATTTTTGTACAAGTATTCTTAGGAAAGTATACTTGTATTTTATGTAAATACTTGTCTATTTTGTATTTTTCACCAAAAATCAATACTTTGATTTTTATTACTTTCCGGAATTATATTTCTTAAAACAATATATTTTTAAGACTTGTAAGAAATATATATATTTTGTCATGCTATAAAATATATATAATCATTCTTGTTGTTCACTCGATTTTTGTATAGTTGTATACTTATGTATTCTCATATTTTTGTATGTGTATTTTTGTATTCATACTCCTTTGGAGTATTTAGTGTATTTACAAGTTCCTAATACACTACTACATATAATACACATAATATATACTTGGCACAATATTTGGTGATCACTAAATATATATATTTTCTCTAAAAAACAAATATACATACTTAATATAAATTTTAACTTGAAGAAACCATCATTTCTTGACTTGTAATTTTACAAAAATTAGGGAAACCTTGGTAAATATTTCTAGGTGAATTTTTAGGGAATAAGTTTCACCAAAACTTATATTTTTCTAAGTGTCAAAATTTTATAAAAATTTTGACATAGTTTCCCCTAAAAATGGAGGTTTCCCATGTTTTCAAAACATGTGTTTATTTTCTTTTCAACATCAAAACAATTTTCCAACAATAATCATCAACAACATACACTAATTTTCCCATATGAAACATCATGGTGAACTTGATTCTTGTTAAAAATGTGTAGTCTTTTAGATCTACACTTACATGTTATGATCTTTTCAAAAATAAGTGTTCTTGAATATTTTAAACAAACTTATGTGAAACTTTATTTTATTAACCAACTCATCCATGAGTTTAATGGTCTTTAAAGTTTGTAAATCATGTTCTAAAAACACTTTTATGTTTATTAGAAGGATCATTATTTTTAACACCATGTTTAACCATGGATCTTTCAAGATCCATGCTTAATATCTTTAGATCCTTCAAAAACAAGCTTTATGTTACATTTTAAACAAACTTTCCATGAATTTTAGTTTCAAAATTTTGTTCTACACACACTTTATTACAAGTTTATGCATAAAATTTCATATTTCTAGTTCACATCATGCTTCATATGTTCATCTTCAAGTTTACCCATGGATCCTTCAAGATCCATGCTTAAACTTGGTAGATCCAAGCTTTAGCATACTTGATCTAATCATACACACAAAATATAGCACCAACAACATCATTCCATACACTAAAAATTCATGTAATCACTTATTTTCTTCATGAATATGTTAGATCTTCTCATTTTTAACATTAGAAGTTAAGTTGTTTAGATGTGAAACTTGTACATAACATAAACATGACTTAAATTAGTGATCAAGAAGCTTACTACTAGCTCTAATGGCTAGGGAAGTGGCACAAAAATGGAGTTGATGATCAAGGACGAAAGTGAGTGGTTAAAAGCTCCACAAGGTGGTCCTTCAAGTTCTAGCACCATACACCTTCCTAAATGGCCTCCATACACCTTCTAGCAAGCTTGGATTGTGAGATAGGAGCTTGAAAATGGATGTGTGTATGTGTGTGAAGTGAGCCGTGAGTTAGGGAAGAAGAAAGGGGGAAGAAGATGAGTGAATGTGAGTGTGTGATTAATTTAGATTTTATAAAGATCTTCCAAATCTCTTCATGGTATAATTCTTGGAATATTCCCCAACATAAAATCTAATATAATCAAATAAAATCAACAAAAATCTTTATGTGGGACCCATAGGGGCCGGATTTGGTGAGGGGGGTAAAATGAAAAATTTGGAAGTCGAAGGTTTAAAGTGTAAACGGTAAGTTTTAAGTATGTTTAAGTGTGTTTAGGGGTTTTTATGATTTTGAAGGTGCTAGCATCAATACTAGTTTAATATCATAAAAACATTAATTCTAGTCAAATTTTGATGTCCCGGTTATTCTCCGGTTGTTCGGTTCATTAGAGTGCTGAATTGCGCAGTTTCGCTAAGTATAAAGCACTTTTTGTGGCAGTTTTAATTCCCGACACTTTGTAAGTTATTTTGGACAATAAAACATAAATTCTACATGATATTAATGTGCTTAAAAGCTGATTATAGCTGAATTGTTGCTGAATTATGCCGATTTCAACATTTTAGATAAGTTTCGGGTGCTTTTTAGTGCATAGGTTAGCTTCCGGAAAGTTTATATGTTAACCCTTGTATCCACACTTGGGTTTTAATGTCTTTTAGATGTTGGACCTATTCCTAGGCCCTAATTCTATTATCTGACTGCTTTCTGCAGATTTGCTGACACAGTGTGTCTTACCGGTGAGTTTACTAGCCTTTCTGACGCAACGCTAAAGTAATGCATAAAGCAATATTTGAAGTATAAAACGTGCATGAATTCACATGTATTGCATGAAATTAGACGATGTTGACATTTAATCACATAATTGCAGATATTTACTAATAATTAGACTGTGCGGAAATTACCGGTTTTGTGCCAGTTGTCACATTGTGTGTTTTTCGTTAATGTTTCCCCTCATCGCATTAGCTAAAAGTTGTGTCACTATTAAGAAAATTACTCAAAATTTTACATCAGATTTCCACTTGAAACTAAAGAAAACAAACCGAATTCGAATTTAGATTTTCTTCTTGAAATTAAACCCAAACCAAACTTGAATAATAAAAAAATATCAATATATCATTTTTGTTAAACTTTATGTAGGGTTGTAAAAGAATCGATTGTTTGTGTTCGTTTGTTAAGGAAATAAATGTGTTACGAACGGTTTATGAACACTTACCGAACGAGATTTTATGTTCATGTTCGTTCATTAAGGAAATGAGCGTGTCACGAATGGTTCACGAACATAAATGAACACAGATAAATTTGGCGAACGCGACGAAGGCTAAAGGTGGATGGGACAGAGAGTAGCAATGGAACTTGAAGCCCTAGTTGTGGAACGAAGGTCGATCGTATCCGTCGATCTAAATAATGAAAAAGGAAATGGGAATGGTGCATAAACAAAGTAAAAATAGAGTTTCCTAGTTTAATAATAAATAAAAATTAAATAATGTAAAAAGTATTGATAAAATATATGAAAGTACAAAAATCTTTAATAAAAATACGAACAAATGTACATAAACGAACATAAATGAACAAATGTTCACGAACACCTTACCGAACATTCACGAACACAATTGAAAGAACCAGACTTCTGTTCATGTTCGTTCATTTAACTAATCAGCCGAAAATTCTTGTTCATGTCCGTTCGTGTATTAGACCAATGAACATAAACGAATTTCCTTAACTGTTTGCTGAATGTTCGGTTCGTTTACAACCCTAACATTATGCTCTAACAATCTGACATTTTTATCTTTCTCTTCCTATAATCTTTGAAGGTTCCAATTTGAATTAGGATGTTTAGGTTAAGACCAAAACTGAGCCATACTAATATAGGGAGTGGTTATTATACAAGAGAGTTAATTCGTACGAAATGTAGAAGACATTCAAAGGCAATTGTATTTTAGGAAGATTTAATATTGTTGACTCGTATATCCACTTCCCCACAATTTTCAAAAGTTATGACTTATTCGTACCATGATATTTAAAAAAAAATACATCATATTAACGAGCATTTTATTCTCTTTAACTTGAGTAGACTATTGTTGTAGTTTTCTTAATTTTTTTATAGGATACGTGATTACAAATTCAATATAAATCATTATGTGATTACACATTCAATATAATTTGTTATAATTGATGTTATTACATTTGTGCTTATTAACTGATTACACATCAATAATGAAAAATTTATTGTTTATGCTTTATTACATGATAAAATCTACAATATACTATATTACGTGGTTATTATAGGTTGATTGGTTAATGTTTTGTCTTGTGTTTATACTTAATACGTGATTAGACTTGAAATATTTGGCATTCCATGAAATATTATGTATTATATGTTTTAGTTTTTATTACAGTTATTGTTACTATGTAATTATATAATCACTTAATGGGTTTTCATATAAATATTGTAATAAAATCACATAATCATGTAATGGGTATTCTGTCACACCCTGGCTTTGCGGAAGCGTGGGTTTATTTGGTGTGAATTCTTAATACCATAG
Source organism: Helianthus tuberosus (assembly GCA_030545235.1). Lineage (NCBI taxonomy): Eukaryota > Viridiplantae > Streptophyta > Magnoliopsida > Asterales > Asteraceae > Helianthus > Helianthus tuberosus. The sequence continues at coordinate 76,234 of JARYGA010059760.1, read as the reverse complement.
CTTAATCACAACAAGCTATATGAAAGTAAAACCGTGATAATCATCCATTACTTCAAGTTTTTAAAAACAAAACACCACAACATTGTTTTCAAACGTCGACACATGCAACGATAATACAACACAACTAAATAAAATCTTGTTCAAAAGACACAACCACAAACATGAAATAAACACAGCTTAAGACTTGTGACTCGTCCAGGTAAAAGTCACAACCCCTAAACTTGGATGACATCACCCTTCTTACGCAGCTTGAAAACATAGCATACATCGCCAGATCCCTAATTCCCTTAAATACATGTAAGTTTGAAAAATCAACAAAAATGTTGAGCGAGTTCATGTGAAAGTGAGTATGTAAAACCTTTGTAAGTATAAAATCCCTGGTATGTAGCAAATAAGGAAATAAAGAGATCACCAATGGTTTGCAAGGCCATTGATATGTGTGAAGTGCAGTAGGAAGACTCAAACCTAGCGGATTTATGCGTCGGGTACAAAGTCACCCCGAGGTCCGTTCTGCTGGGCCTGGGGTTGGGGTTGGGCTCGCTACACCCAGATAGATCTACCGCTACTGACCCTCGGTCCTACAATGAGGATTAATGGCCTCCAGTTTCAGCCTACTCACTCACATGATCTAAGTAGTAACCCTCCTTACGCTAACCATACCATGTAAAAAGTATTCGTAATCATAGTAACATGTATTTCACCCCCGAAGTATAAAAACTGAAAACAGTTAAGAGAAAAGGGGGACATGAACTCACTGTAGTGCGTCTCGAAATAGTAAATCCCAACCAACCTGCTGCGTGACGACCTACACGTACTAACTTCTATTAGACGGACGGCCGTGCCTTGGCTTAAGGTTTAACGTTTTTGGGAAATAGTTAGGCAACTATTTCGTATTTCCACCTCTTAATTATTTAATAATTATATTTCTTCCCAAGGATGGGGGTTTTAATACATGTGTGTTTTTGTAATTCCGAAAATATATTTTTAAGTCTCACTTGAAAAATATATTTTAAATCACTTTGTCTAAAATATTCTGTCTCCCAAAATATACATATTTTTCCCAAAAATATTATATTTTATTCCATACGATTTCCAAAATAATACTTTTATCAAAATACGCATTTAAGAGTATTTTTCTGAAAATACATAAGTTACATTTAAAGTTCGGGTGGTAATAATAATACCGGTGTAACTTAAATATTTATTTGTAAAGGCGTTGGTATTATTTTGGAGTCGTTATTTCAGTGTATTCGAGTTATATTATTTTTACTCTAAAAATAATATACATAGTTCACAAAATAATCATAAAATCACGCAAGCGTTTTACTACGAAATATATATTCTAAATATATATTTAACAAGTCTTATTTACGAAAATCCACCTCCGAATACTTGGTTATTTTATAATAAAAATCATGGCGAAGTTTGTTTGGAAAACAAGTCAAAAATATATCTATAAACACTTGTCACCAAAAATATTCTAAGCGTTATTTTCTGGAAAAATTTCGCCAGAGTTTCCTCTGTAACTGGAGGTGGCCACGCTTACTAGCGTATCATTTTCTTTTCAAAATTCAATCGACAATTTTCCAATCATCAATATACAATATTCAATCATCAAACTAGTCAAAAATAAGCATAAATCGCAAACACATGAACTTGTAAGTTGTGTAAAAGTATGTAGTAACTTCCCAACATATTTAGTAGATCTTTCCATCTTTAAAAATAAAAATCAGTTTCTTGGAAACTTTATTTTTAAAGAATATGCAATTATACAATTTCTAGTCCAAAAATTACGAAAATATTTCTTTGTTAAATCCTTTTGTCACACAAGTGTTTACACACTTGTTTGTTCACAAAAATGCTTATAGTTTATGAAAGATCCGGGTTTTAAACAAGATTTGCATCTTACACTTGGTTCTTCGAAAATACCACTTTTAGATCTTTAGATCTACTAGTTTAAAACTCTATTTTACAAGAAAAATCACTTTTACACAAGTTCATGTTCATGTGTGGAAGGGTTCATCATCTTGCTACTTTTACACTTAACATATTGCTAGTTCATGTTCCATGAACATGATCTAGTGTGGTTAGATGACGATCCGTTCCACTACTAGTAACCAACAACATAAAATAATCATATCTAAACAAGTTTCATAAGTTTTACACCATTTGTTACTCTTTAACCAACTAGTTTATCTTTCATTCAAGACTTTTAGTTTTGATCTTTAGTGTTCTTGATTTTTAACCATCAAATCTCTTATTAACCACTTTAAACAAGAACAAGAGAGTGTTTAGAAGCACTTACTACTAGCTCGTGGCTAGGGAAGAATCAAAGCGAAAACAAGGTGGATAAAAGCAACGTAGTGAGGTCCTTGAGATTCCGAAAGCACCGGGCCTCCTTGTATGATCTCTAGCACCTTGGTATGTATGTAGAATGAGTGAACAAGATTTGAATGATGGGTGGGTGTGGGGTGTTGATTTCGGCCGATTGTAAGTAGAGGGAGAGGGATGAGAGCAATTTTTGTTATAGTGTTTATGTAAATGAAAAGTGTGATCTCTTGGTTATACTTATAGACCATATTAGTGCTTTAACCATGGTGTATTGTGTAAGTTAGATATGGGACATAGGCAAATAAAATAATCAAAATTTGGGGAGAGTGTCCCACATGGGGACCGATTCGGTTGAAGGGGGGTTATGGTTTGATTTCAACCATTTAGTTAGTAACTAGTTATGTTAGTTAGAACTTTAAGTTAGTTACTAGTGTGTTGTGTAATATAACGGGTGTTAGGGTGTTCGGGGACCCTAACTAGCTCAGAAAAGGATAAACAATGTCATTGACAATATTTTTTTTTATGTTCCGGGTAAAGTCCGGTTGTTCGGTTGGATATTAATCCGTTAAAGTGCTAAATAAGCATTTAAAGTGTCTTTAATATTATCTTTAGTGACACAAAGAATTTCTGACACTTTGGAAAGTGTCTAGTATTATTTTCCCATGTTTTTGCACTTTACTAGTTAAGTTAAATGTTGAATTTTGAAATAAAGTGCAGAATTTTGTAATCAAAGTATGTTTTAGGCACATCCGGTCACTATAACTATCACCTAGTGACGCAGTTCTACAAACCTCATCTCCCTACACTCCCTACTAGTGTAGTAATCTATTTCCGGCTCATATTGGCCTCAGAGACAGTGTCTGTCTAGTGTTGGTTATGTCAGCATGTTTACTGGGTTATCCGTATAGTGTGCTCACTGTGCATCAAGGTTGTCACTGATGTTTGTGTGTAAATAATAGAGTGACAGTATAAAGTATGATGCTTGAATATGTATATATCAGAAATCAAGAAGCAGTTTAACCTCAGTTGTAAGCAAGCACAGTAATTAAGCATTAATTAAATATTAATTAATTGTACGGATACCTGGTTTGGTGAGGGTTGTCACATATTCAATATTACGTAATAAAAAAATATTGTTACGTAATTACGTATTGATATATAATCACATAATGTTACACTTGTTTCGAGAATAAAAGGCATATTACATAAGTACGTACTGGAATATAATAACATAGCATTACAAAATCATGTAAGGTTATAGCTTGTAAAATAAAAAAATTTAAAAATTAAGAAAACTATAGAAACATCCTACTTAAATTAAAGGGAATAAAATGCTCGTTAATATGGTGTAATTTGTTTTTAAATATTATCATATGATAAATTTATAGACGTTTGAAAATCGTGAGGGAAATGGGTTTATGAGTCACAAATATTGGATCTTTTTTCCTCACTTGTTTCCCTTGTTTTGCCTCACGTGAATTCTACATTTGGAAACCAGTTAATCTCAACCATTAGATTGCTTGATCAAAGACCAAAACAGTTCGTATAAATCGGCTCTCTTGTACATGATTCTTTGCATGTTAATATATACTAGTTTTATTGATGTCGCGCGTTGCGACAAAACATAGCAAATGATAATGTTAAACAAACGTTATTTGAAAATATATCATGTTGTTTCAAAAGCCAAACCAGCAGAATCAGTTTAGTTTATCACCGTATAGTAAAAAACGATACAAAATAAATATTTTATTCTGAATACAACTTCATTTTTAACAATACTTATATCGGAATGTTCAGGTGAAAATAAGCATACTTACTTTTTTTTAAATTAGCGTACGAAAGTTATTAAAGAAATGTTAAATTAATTAATTAAGGCAATATCTTTTAAAAAACATAAAAAATAAAAAATAAAAAGTAAATGATAAAAGAAAATATCGTTAAAAAAAAGAAAATATGTTAAAAGTAAATGTAATAATAAAATAGTATAATATTAAAATAATAAAGTATAAAAAAACATGTTAAAAGTAAATCTTCCTATACTAATAAATGAAAATCTTTGTGTACACGTGTCATTCTCTGGTGCCTCCTCCCTTTTAATAATAGTATTGCATATTAATTTTATACAAAAAATATAATATAATATTAATTAATATAGTTAGAGATAAACGTCTAAATTCAAATTTAATTAATAATTATCTATAACAAATATAAATGTATCAAATAATATAATAAGTATAATATTATTTAATATAGTTAGAGATCAAACATATAATTTCAAATTTAATTAATAGTAAATTACTTTTTAAGTCCCTATGTTTTAGTTGTTTTAACGACTTGAATCCAAAATCAAAAAGTTTAACACCTTGAGTCTCTAACCGCTCATTCACACCCTCTGTAAAAAATTCAAAAAACCTTTTGTAAGGTTGAGTTCTCTAAGTTCTCACAACTCGTAGAAGTTTTCATTTTACCCTAACCATATATATTTGTTAAGATAAAATATATTATTTGGATATAAACAATAATTACTAATAAAGTATCAAATCACATGTACAAGTAACGAAAATATAACTGTTCTTTTGTTTTACTAATTTATCTAAATAAGTCATTTCATTAATAAGGATTATATATAAGTTTATAATTTACATTTTTCGTCATACAACCCGTGTAATACACGGGGTTGTAAGCTAGTATAATAATAAAGTAGTATAATATTAAAATAATAAAATATTAAAAAATATATATATTATAAATTTAAAGTTACTATTCATCATTGCTCAACAACAATATATATAATTCGTACATCGGTGAATACCCTAGTTTGGTGTGTTTGTTTTATTTTATTTTTTTTCTGGCTCTTAACTAGCCTCCAGTTGTCTTTCATCATATATCTTAAATTAAGTTCTCTATGAGACTACACTATTATCACCAGTCACCCTGTATCCCATACAACAATACAAAACTATCTCTATCTTTCTTTTAATGCTTTGTTCAAATAATGAAGTAAGAAAAATTATGATAAGTGTTACGTACGGTTAGGGTTTTGGTGGGGTATACATGGGATTGTGATAAGAGTATGTGTAGTTATGGAGAGAAAGAAATTGATTTGGTGAGACAATATGTGGTGGATATAGACAACCAACACATTTGGTGCTTTCTACTGGGGACATATGTTGTTGATCTCTAGAAAAATGAGAAAGTGGATGTCTAGTCTCATGCCTAAGCAACCATTTTCTTAGACCCTACCAAGCTCATTTTAAACATCAAATACTAGGCAGTCCCCTATGTTATCCTCAGGTGCGGACCCACATAGAGTGGGTCGAGGTCCGCTGACCCCAATGTTTTTAAAAATATTAGTAGATTCGGTATATTAAATTGTATAAGGACCCTATAAATATAATTAGGTGGACACCATAGAAAGAAAAGGAAACCTGGTGTAGTGGTAAATCCTTCTCTTTACCAACAAGAGGTCATGGGTTCGATCCTTGTATAGCTCGTTTTTCTTGTTTTTTTAAATCTAATTCAAACCTCGCTATGACCCGACCCGAACGAGGACCGACCCGAAAATTTTAACGTTGTGTTATGGAAATTTTGAACATCGAAAAAATTGGACCCCATTAAAAAAAAATCATGGGTCCGCCACTGGTTATCCTTGTTGTTGTTCCAGATGGAGTGTGATCTCACTATACAAATGCCACAGCAAATTCAACGATCGTGAATAAAATTTTTAATGATGTAAATGCACATAAACCTAAACTTGTTGCAAAGTCTACAGTTTTAAAAAGTGTTGGATATATTGAAGCCAGTTCATAAAGCATCAACAATAATTAAAATTTTGCAAAAATAGATATACCAACTTCCATATTCATAAGTTAAGTTATTCTATAAATGTTCCTGATTGTAAGAAGTGTAAGAAGGATTTATAGAGTGACAAGTGTCCAATAACCATTAAACCCACTACATCACCACCCAAAACCTAAACACCCACCCCCACCCCACCCACCCCACCCCACCCCACCCCACCACCACCACCACCCAAAAACCTAAACCCCCCCCCCCCCTTCCGGCAAAAAAAAAAAAAAAACTATACCTCACAAAAAAACCCCCAAAAAAACCTAACCCCCCACCCCACCCCCCAAAAACCTAAAAAAAAAAAACCTAACCCCCCCCCCCCCCCCCCAAAAAAAAAAAATAAATAAATATAAAAAAAAACTAAACACTCACCCCCACCCCCACCCCCACCACCACCAAAAAACCTAAACCCCCACCCCCCACCCTCTCGGCAAAAAAAAAAAATGGGTGGGTGATTGGGGAGGTAGGGCTGCAAACGAACCAAACGTTCGGCGAACAGTTCGTGAATTGTTCGGTGGGAAGTTCGTTTGTGTTCGTTCGTTTATTAAACAAACGAACACGAACAAGAAATTTCGTTTGTTTAGTTAATTGAACAAACATGAATAGAGGTCTTGTTCACTCGTTTATGTTCGTGAACGTTCAGTAATGTGTTCGTTTGTGTTCGATACTTCAATAGTGTTTTTAGTTTTTATATTTATTTAAATACTTCAAAATTCCGACAAATTAAATATCTAATAAGTGTCGGTGTATTACATATTCTGTTCATGAACGATTGTTTGTGTTCGTTTGTTTCCATTTGTGTTCATGAACATTAGTTTGTGCTCATTTATTTTCGTCAACGTTCGTTGCCTAAAATTAACAAACAAACACAGACGAACACGAACAGGTTCATTTCCTTAACAAACGAACACGAACATAAAATCTCGTTCGATAAGTGTTCGTGAACGGTTCGCAAACACATATATTTCTTAACAAAAGAACACGAACAACGTCTTGTTCGTATTCGTTCGGTTCGTTTGCAGCCCTAGGGGGAGGGGTGGGTGGGGGTTTAGATTTTTGGGTGGTGGTGGATGTTTAAGGTTTTTTTTTTTTTTTTTTTTTTTTTTGTGTGTGTGTGTAGTGGGTTTATTTTTAAAAGCCTTTGTACCCTTCTTACAATTAGGAGCCTTTGTATTTGATCCTAATCCTCATAAATATAAATATAAATAGTGTAAAGTTTCGTACAAATAACTTTAACGTACTAAACGTACGAATAGCATGAAAAAGGTAAAAAAACGCGGTGTCATTTTCGTAATTATTTGCTCGTAGGATAATTATCAAAATTACTCTACAAATGATCTTGTAAAGTAATTTTGATCTTGTAAAGTAGTTTTGTAAAATGTTCTTGTAGAGTAATTTTGATCTTGTAGAGTAATTTTGTAAAACGTTCTTCTAGAGTAATTTTGATCAAAAAACTATAATTCACCAAAAAAAAAACCCCTAAAAAACCTAAACCCCTCTATCCTATAGAGTAATTTTGATCTTCTAGAGTAATTTTGTAAAATGTTCTTGTAGAGTAATTTTGATCTTGTAAAGTAATTTTGTGAAATGTTTTTGTAGAGTAATTTTGATAAAAAAAAAAAAAAACTATAACTCACCAAAATAACCCCTAAAAAACCTAAACACCTACCCCCACCCAACCTCCCAAAAAAAATACCTAAAAAAACCTAACCCCCCCCCCCCCCCCCCCCCAAACCCAAACTAAGTGCTAAAAACTAAACCCTATAACTAAATGCTAAAGAAAATTTACAAAATTATTCTACAAGAACATTTTACAAAATTACTCTACAAGGTAAAAATTACTCTACAGGATCATTTTAGAAAAATTACTCTACAAGATTAAAATTACTCTACATGATCATTTGTAGAGTAATTTTGAATTTATGTTGTTTGATAAACTTGCAGAGTAATTTTGATACACTTATAGAGTAATTTTGATAATTATCCTACGGGATCAAAATATTCTACAGGAACATTTTACAAAATTACTCTACAAAGATCAAATTACTCTACATGATCATTTGTAGAGTAATTTTGATAATTACTAATAATTACGAAAATGTCACTGCGTTTTTTCAGTAAAACCTTCAGTTCGTACGTTTTGTACGTTAAAATTATTTGTATTTTATCTTTTGTCATATAAATATGGTTAAAAATGAATATATATCTAATTGCAACTGAAATTACATTTGCATTTTGGTGAACCCATATACAGAGTCCATAATGCTTGAGTCAAGGGCATCGACAGATTATTCCCCGTCATCGGCCATCATCCTTGAACGTTATTGAGCAGCTTATCAAGGTGTAAATATGTTAAAAATAAAAAAGGTAACTCGCTAGAAACTTCGTTATTCACGCGTTTGACAAGATTTATGAGTTTGGGTTCGTGTCAAATTTTTGTATTCATGTTACGTTCAACCTACCAACACCCGAATCCCCTAAAATCCATCACTAATAAATCCACTTAGTTTCGAAACATAACCTTAAATCCTGGCTAACAGAATGAAACTTTTAAGTTCTTGTCATTCTTTGCATTGATCTATCTTTTTACCATTTGATGGCGGTTTCGCTAACAGGGACACCGCCCCACCGAAGACCTAGAAGACTTTGGCGAGTGCTCTGTTTTGTCGTATCCCTCATAATATTGGATCAGATTTCTGTACGACCCCCCGTCAGAACGCCGTCCTAGAATGTTTGCGGGGCCCCCACGCCCAAGATTTTCTATCGGTCATCCCCATCGAGGGCTTAGGCCAAAAGATGTCAGCCGTTGAATACCGTGCTATCTTAAAATATCGGCTCATGATTCCTATGTTCCCTGATGATGAGCAATGCCCGATTTGCCGGAAAGCTTGCTTAGACCAATTTGGGGAGCATGCTCTGCACTGTAAAGAACTGCCAGGTTTTAAGTATAGGCACGACTGGGTGCGGGATGTCTTGGGGGACATCCTCAAACGGACGGGGATCTCGGTGAAGAAAGAAGCCCCCGTAAACTTTTTGACAGATCCGAGGGAAGGAAGATCCACATTGCGCCCCGCGGACGTTTTAGTTTTCGGGTGGGATGCAGGTAAACACGCTTGTGTTGATCTTACCGGGGTTTCCCCCCTTGTAGGCTTTCGGGATACAGGTTTTGTCCCTGGTCAGGCGATTGCAAGGGCGGCAGCGAAGAAAATGGACAAACATGCAAAAGCCTGCGAGGATAATCAACATTCCTTTATCCCTTTTGCCTTTGATACCTTTGGCTCGCTAGCCCCAGGAGCCATCAGATTTCTTGAACGGGTCCAACGGGTTGTTCACAGCAACATTTCGTCTCCTAGAGATCGGGGTTTCGTTTTTACTAGGTTAGGTTTCGCTATTCAAAAGGGGGTAGCGGCGCAGCTTGTTGCCCGCTTACCAGCTATCTTTGTGTAATGGTCCTTAAAGTTTTTATATTTTCGGATGCATTGGATAAAAAAAATAATAATAATGTAACAAACTTTTTATTTTTTTACTGTCGGAGTTGATTTAAGCAAAAAAAAAAAAAAAACATTAGTAACATCACTTTTTTGTTGGTCACACCACATTTTTCTTGGCTATAGCTATGACCCACTTTATCAATATAATTTACACACTGATCAGGAGAACTAACATAAAATAAAACCGGGCCATGGACCCTCCAAACGAACGGATCAGATGAACCACAACCAAGTGCCTAACAAAGCCAAAACATACAGGTTGATAAACAAATATAGACCTGCAAATTTAATGTACAATTTGTCCATATCAACAAAGACCCCTCAACATTAAACTCTAATAGTTAAATGCATAACCAGTTAAGAACCATGGTATAAAAGGACAAACAGCTAGTGAATATTGTATTCGGATAGTACGTTAACGCATAATAGGATAGATATCATCGGATAAAAGGACAAACAACCAATGAATATTGTATTTAATTTGTAGCAGATTAAAAAAAATCACGGTCTAAAAAGAGATATTATTTACTAGTGAGTATCATAAACATTCCAATATAAAGATATTAATTAGGGAATATTGTATCAAGTGTTACACGCGTCAATGCATAACAGGATAAGAATCACGGTCTAAAAAGAGAAATCATTGTCGAGTACTGTATACGTCCTAAAAGAGAGATTACTAGGGAATACTGAATTCAGGTGGTAGATGTGTTAATGCATTACAAGTTTAAAATCAGCCTAAAAAGAGAGATTAGTGTATTATGCTAATGCTAATGTGTTAATGCATTACAAGTTTAAAATCAGTCTAAAAAGGGAGATTACAAGTTAACAATATATTTTCGGTAGTATGCTAACGGATAACAGATCTAAAATCACGGTCTAAAAAGAGAGCATACTAAGTGAATATTGTATTTTGGTATAATAAGGGTCGGGATTTAGAGAAAACGGTAGAAAGTGTGAGAACGGTGAGAACGCTTATGGATCGTCCGATCAAAACAATCTATGGACTAGATTGGCACAGTGGCGTTTTCGTAAATAACATCAATTTTATTACGTGGACGCGCCTTATTAAGGGTAAAAAGGTCTTTACACTTCTATACCAAAACGCCATACTAATGAATAAAACGTCATTACGGACCAAAACACAACCCTATATAAACAAAAACATCCCAGAAATAAAAACACACACCCCAGAACCTGAAACGCCGTATTTTCTACCATATACCATTCATCTTACAAACGCCAAAAATACCCAGAACATCAAACACACCTACTCAAAAAACGCAATATTTTCTACTATATACCATTTATCTTAGAAAACGCCAAAATACTCAAACATCAAAGATTCCAAAAAATCGACGGTTCTTTCAGATACACTATTTTCTCAGTAAAACGCCAAAAATGGCAAATATCGTTTCTTGTATATTCAAATATTGTTCTACGCCAAAGTTTTGGAGAATGCATTCTTCCCTGAGGTGATGTGACTCAAATAACATTTTGCTACATGAGATTGACAAATCATAAACAAAAAGATGCTGGTTTCAGACTTATGTCATTTTTTGTGTTTTATTATTGATAAATATTATAATGACGTTAAAAGACGAATGACACTGATGAGTTGTTTGAAGATACATATTCAAACAAAAAACTTATGTCATTTTGTCTTTCCAAACGGCCACAAAAACACAAGCATGGTTAAGCCAAACCGCCAGCGAACATGATTCAAAGAAGAAAGAGACTGATGACAGTGAAGATTTGGAAGATGAATTGTTTCTATTTTTATTTTTAAAATTTTCTTTTTCTGTTGTTTGTTATGTATTTTTCAACTTAGAAAATAAAAAATTACATTATATTAATAAAATGTCAAACAGTCATAATGCATGTGAAATGCCATAATGCAGTAAAAACGTCAAAACTCCCAAACTATAATGAAAGTAGTTTGCAGAAGTATTAATAAAAGCTAAAAATGGAAAAAAAATGCCAAAAACTACTAAAAGCCATTAAAAACGCCAAACTTGGGAGATGGAAAGTCTATGACCCTAAAAACTCATAAAAAACTGAATAAAAAAAACAGCAAAAATACACAGTAACTGAAAAGACGGCTATTTTATTAATATCATTTATTATAAATACAATCCCGCCTAAACTACGCTCCAAAAACATCCTATAAGAGAGACGTCTCTGCACAATCAACTGATCACAAACCAAAAAAACAAACGCTATATTTCCTAGAAACCATTTACTTTAAAACGCCATAAAAATAGTTTTAAAGCCACAGATGTAGAACCTCGATTCTTCCATATTGAGTATTGATCTGAATGATGTTTCAGTGAATGGATTCTTCTCTGAGTTGGGTATCTCTATAATCTTTTCCTGAATGAGATGGACAAATATTTAAGAAAAAGAGACTAATGACACTGATATGACATCATGTCACTTTGTTCTTGATGGATATATTGATGGCATGAAGGGATCAATACATTAGAGCAGGCGTTGGTCTTCAACATGTCATCAAACAAGTATATATCCGCCCACAATAAAGGATGTCACAAAAAATAAGCATCTTCTAAAAACGGGCGTTGTGTAGGAAAATAAGGATCTACATAAGGTATTCAAAAACAGGTTTAAAACGCCAAAAAACTTAAAGTAGAAGAGGCTGATGACAGTGAAGATTTGGATGAGAAATTAGATTATAATTTTTTTTTCATTTTTTATTGTTTGTTATTTAATTCTCTGTTATTTATTATCTAATTCTCTACTAATTTAAAAAAATTGAGTATAAAACGCCAAAAATTACAAACACCAAAACGCCTGATAGTGTGAAAAACTGTGAGAACGAATGCTAGCAAAGCACGATGTTGCTATATAAATCGTCAAAAAAACGCAAACAAAGTATTACTGGAAAAATCAGCACTAATTGATAGATGAAAATTGAAAGAAACAGTAATTGCTAAAACAGTAAAATGAAGAGACGATATCATTATTGCATTTATTTATATTAAAAGTCACTATATGGAAAATTGAATTTATTTATATTTTCAAAACGCCATAATTGTCTGTCACATTATAGGCCTGTATCCTACATGGCACAACACTTGATATAATAAAATCAAGAAAATTACTGATGTTTTTTACATTAAAAACATCCTGATCTAAAAAACAATAAAAACGCCAAAACAATACTTAAAACGCCAAAATGTTTACCATGATCCTGATCTAAAAACAATAAAAACACTGCGTATTTATTAAACGCAAAAAAATGGAAAGATCAAGCGACACGCGTTTAAAAAAAGAAATATGAAAGGACAAAAAAGCCCCTCCGCCCTCTCTAAGCGGCGTGACACGTGTTGGGCCAGGAAGCGTTCTCACCGTTCTCACACTTTTGAGCGTTTTCTCCTGATCCCGTTTCGGTATAATAATATGTTACGGAGTAGGAATCACGGTATATAAAGATATATTACAAGTGTATAATGTATTTTGGTAGCATGCTAATGCATAACAAGTTGAGAATCACGGTCTAAAAGATAGATTAATAACTAATGTTGTATTCAGATAGTACGTTAATCCATAATGGGTTAAGAATCAAGGTCTAAAAGGAGAAATTACTAGATGATATGCATTCATATAGTACGTTTACACATAACAAATTAAGGATCACGATTCTAAAAAGAGAAATTACTTGTGAATATCGTATCTAGCTAGCAGGGGCGGAGTTTAATGGTGGCCCGACGGTGCCCTGGCTCCCACCGATTTTTTGGTAGTAGTGTTAATTTTACCGAATGTTTTTCTTCGTAGTATAAAATATTGGATTTTTAAGAGTTCGGCCCCGATTGATTTGGATTTTGAGAGTGCGGCCACCGCCGAGTTTTCGTTCAAGTTTGGCCTCTAGAAGCTAGTACGTTAATGCATAACGCTTAAGAATCTGGATCCAAATACTAAATGAACACGTAATCACGCTCTAAAAAGAGAAATCACTAGTGAAATATTAGACAAACAACCAAACCGAGTGTCAACATAGGAACTTCCCACTAGACATATTCAACTAGAAATAGAAAACCCACAACCACAAGTTATCTTAAAACAGTGACAAGATAAGACCTGACAGAAAGTTGATTCGCCTTTATTGCAAGTTCGATACAGCAAACACAATGCTTTTTGCAAAAAGATAACATCTCTCTCTCTGTCATAACCTCTCTCTATTTTACAAACACAAACAAACAAATTCTACTATGTATACCATGCACGCTCTTACTACGCATACCAAAATACAACCCGGAGGTTTTCAACCTTTTACGGGTACGGGTCAGGACCGTCGTAGATGATCCCAACCCGGTACTAAACCCGTTTACCAGCAATGAAATTATGTATAGTATAGATTCATATTAATATATTATATTATTTAAAAATTTAAAAAAATGGTTGAAAACTTAGAAAATTATATGTGGGTTTTTAGTGGTTTGGGATGATAAATTTTAACCGCTGAGATCATAAACAAGGATATGGTAAAGTGGTGAATGGTCCCTTGTTAGAGTTACCGGAAACTAGAAATTACTAAACCTTTGCAACTCCTAGAATTATATTTTAGATATTTTAGGTCGGTTTTTCACATAGGGATTAAGTTGTTAGGCCATACTATGAAATTATTGGAGAGGGTAACTTAGACTAGAATTAAGAACGAAACTCAGGTTACGGCATAGCTATTTGATTTTATGTTGCGCTCAACAATGGAAGCGATAGACATTCTAAAAAGATTAATGGAAAAGTATAGAGAAAGTGGGACTTATATATGGTGTTCACTGACTTTAAAAAGGCATATGACGATGTGCTAGGTAAACTGATTTGAGATAATTTAGAGGGTAGAGGGAATTGTATAGACATAATTAGAGATATGTACTGTAGGACTGAAACCAATGTTGAAAAACAAGGTCTCGGTGGTTAAGTACTCCTCAAGTAGTTGTTACAAGGGATGTTGCCGAAACGACTTTCTTCAACTCCTCCTAGTAGGTCAATTCGGGCCGAATTTGACTTTAAAAAATAGAACATAATTTCTATCCCTATCATATTAAATATTAAATATAAAATAATGAAAATCATTTTTAAAAGAATGAATGTCAATTTTTGAAATACTTGCTACTTGAACATGTATTTTTCTATTTATATTAATATTCACGTATTTTGTTATATATATATTAGTAAACTTATGATATTTAACATATACATAATTTCCCGAAAACTAATTTCCTTATAATTTAACATGTCTGAATACTCCCTGAGTACTCTTAACTCCCCCAATCGACCAACTAGCGAGCGCCTATCAACTTTTGCAACTGAAACTAGTTTGCATGCTTGTAGGTGATACAGATCCCTTCCATGTGGTGGTAAGACTCCACCAAAGGTCTGCGTTGAGTCCGTTTCTTTTTTCGGTTGTCCAAGTCGATTCTAAAGACAATCCTGTGGTGCATGCTTTTTGCAAATAATATGTTAGTTGCGGAGTCTAAACATGGCTTGAATCCAAGGTTAGTGGAGTGGCGAGAAGCTTTAGAGGGCAAGATTAGTCGCTCTAAGCCCAGTTACTTTTACTGAGATTTCGGTGGTGAGGACAATCAGATGACCATTAAGAGTCAAGTGGGATCTGCAAGCAATTAAGTATTTAAGATTGTATAAAGGGATGGGAAGATAGATAGAGACATAGCCTACTACATTCTCCGGGTTGGCTTTAAAGCCATCTAGGGTGACCACCACCCCCAGGAATTTGCCTTCCTCTACCCCGAATGAACACTTCTTGGGGTTTAGCTTTATGTTATACTCTCTCAGCTTCCGGAAGGTTTCTTCAATGTCTTATAGCATTTGTTTTTCTTCCATGCTTTTGATTACTAGATCATCGAAATATACCTCCAGGTTACGACCAATTTGCTTCTCGAAAGCTTTATCCATAAGTCGCTGATAGGTGACCCCAGCGTTGCGTAGACCGAAAGGCATTTTGGTGTAGCAGAAAATGTCTATATCGGTGTGAAACGCGGTTTTTTCTTCATCCTCTCTTGACATCTTGATCTGGTGGTAACCCTAATAGGCGTCTAAGAAACACTTGTACCTAAAAGGGACCAAGAAGTCGACTTTGAAATCCATTTCAGGCAGCGGATAGGCGTCTTTTGGGCAAGCCTTGTTCAAATCCTTGAAGTCAATACACATCTGCCATGTACCGTCTGGTTTCTTGACCATAACAGGGTTTGATATCCACGTATGGTATTTTTTTCTCGAAGGATTCCGGCTTCGACCAACTTTCGTACTTCTTTCACTATCGCTTCTCTCCGATCAGGGGCCATGCTACGTTTTCCCTGGGCCACCGGTTTAACACCTGGGAGTGTAGCTAACCTATGCTCCGCCTTGTCCTGGGGTATCCCAGTCATATCAGAGTGCCCGAAGGCAAAAATGTCGGCGTTTCTTCTTAGCAATTGCTTCATATTGTTTTTTTTATCTCAGGAGAGAGGTTGTCTCCTATTGTAACTGTTTGATCGGGGTGGCGTGTACTCAAAACCCATCTTTCTGGGCCAATTGCACTGGTAGGTCCTTGACGACATCTTTTGGTATCCAAAACTTCACCCACTTTGTCCCGGTAAACTGTTGCTATTCCTCTCGGCGTGGGAAACTTCATGAAACCTCGCGCTGTAGATACAACAGCGTCTAGTTTCCCCAGAGTAAACCTTCCGATTATTACGTTGTGGTAGGATTCGGCACACACAACGAGGAACGTGAGGAGTATGGTTCTTTCACGAGGGGCTTGTCCAAAAGTTACCGGGAAAGGATTTGAGCGACTGGGTCAACCTTCTCTCCGGTGAACCCCTTTATAGGGGCGTGTATCGATTCGAGCAGCTTCTTGTCTTCCGGTTGCATCCTGTTGAAGCAGTGTTCATATATTATATCTTCTGAGCTTCCGGTGTCAACCAGTATTCTTCTCATGTTGTAATCGCCTACCGCCGTGGATATGATGAGGGGGTCAGTGGTGAGGTGTAAGTCCTCAACACGTGGTTCGACTGTCATGGTTGCCAGCATCCAAGGTTCGAGTGTGGAGAAACTCTGTTTCGTTCCTTTTCCCTTGTCGGCATATACCATGTTTAATTCCCGTTGTCTTTTGCCCGCCCCTTTATCCGCATCTTCCTTGCTAGGGGGCGGGCCCTGCTTTATGTCACGAACCAGGTGAGCCAGTTTCCCGGTCTTCACATAATACTCAATTTGCTTTTTCAGCTGATAACAATCGTTAGTATCATGACCATTGCCCTCGTGGTATTCACAATATTTACCCGTGTCTTTATTGGGCATATCTTTCAATGGTTTAGGAGGATTGAGTTTTAGGTTCTCAGAAGCCAGGATCTCTGCTGGTGTTTTACTCAGATTAGGTTATTCAGACCTTGATCTGGAGGATGATTCGTTTCTTGAATATGAGCCCCTGGACCTGTCATATCGTGAGTCTGACCGATCGCTTTTCTGGAACCTATCTCCTCTATTTTTTGCCTTTGGAGTTCTACCGCTCCCTATCGTCTTGGCTTTTTTTGTGCTTCCTTTTTCCTGTTAGCAGTGTGACTGGCCGCCACAGTCTTTTCTTGTGTTACATACACTTTGGCTATTCTTAGGATCTCATCTATGGTTGAGGGTACGACATCCCTTTCATACAACGTCCTTAGTAATTCGTCGTCATTCACTCCTTGTAGGAAAGCACCACAAGCCAAATCATTGGTTATACCTGGGATCGCCAGGCTTTCTTGTTGAATCGGATGATGAAACTTTCCACTGTTTCATTGTCTCGCCGACGAATATGGAGGAGCTCCTTTCGATCTTTTGTATGTCGCCTCTGTTGACTAAATTGTAGCTGAAATTTAGATACCAGATCCTCAAAACTGTCAATTTCCCCCATAGGTAGGGCGTCCCACCAGACTCGTGCTGCCCCGACCAGCGTTTGGACAAACATCTTGCACCAGAGAGGCATAGGCCAGCAGGCTACCTCCCTGGCACTATTGAACAAATTTAGATGGCCATCAGGATCGCTCAACCCATCGTATTTACCCACCGTCTGGGGCATATTAGGTTTTTCCTTGATCGGGGCTTCAGCGATCCTTCTTGTGAATTTGGACTTGAATGTGGCATCTGCAGGCTTATAAGGCCTAGTGAGGTCGTCTTCTTCCACGTTGATAAGTTGTATATGTTGATTCGCTCCACCCAAGCTTATTCCCTGAGTAACCGGAGGTTGGGATGTTGTAAGGTTTAGTGTGGTACTGGGACCCTCGTTAGGAGAAAACGAGGTCTGGAAGGATTTCCCCTGTCATAAATAGGTTCCGCCATAGGCGGGGTCTGGCCAAAAGTCTGTTGTTATGTAGGGAGAGACCACTAAGGTGGCATATAAGCCGCGTATGGCGGTTGTTGAACGTAACTTTGTGTTGTCATCTAAGGTGAGTATGCTTGGTTGTTATATGGAGGTAAATACCCATAAGGAGGAGCGTAATAATAACCTGGGAAATAAGCTTGATTCCCAAGTGTGACTGGAGCATTCATTATTCCAGCTGGCATGATCACCGGCTGATGGGGTGGCATAGATAGTGCTGTTGTAAGCGCCGCGGAATACAAAGGCGGCATAGCATGAGTGAGAGGTGGCTGGTAGTATTGAGCCATGCTCATCTGCTGAGTAATGCTTCCTGGTCCCGCGGACGTGAAGCTTGGCATAGTGCTGTGACGTATAGTCTGTGCAGTTGCCGTTGATGCTGGGGTAGAAGCAGTGGTGGTTGCTGCAGTTGGAGCCACCTGTCGTACTTGCCACGAGGTGTAAGAGAGAGGGTCTTTAGCTACCGATCCCGAAGAAACAACTGGGGACCTTTGAAAACCCGGCGGGGCTTCTGCTTCGAACTCCAGGTCCAAAGAACTGGTTATAGTGGGTGAGGCCGGAATAGTAGTAACCATAGAGCTCGTCATCAACAGCGGATTACTGGTTATTACTGCTTGGTTTAGTGTTGTTGCCGTGTTCTGGTCGCTTGCCATTGGGTCTAAGTTTACTGGTGTTACCGTAGGTCCCATGGATGGCGCCAATGAAGAAACACTGGCCTGAACGGTAGGCTCTGACTAGGACTTCAACTCTTGGCGATCCGAACAACTGACTGCAAAACAGAACACCGTTAGGACTCGTTACAGGAATGATGTTATTCCTGTAACCACCCTCCAGCGTGAGAATAAGTCTCGGTATTGGGAGTAAGAAAGTATGAAGAGAGAGAGAGAGAGAGAGAGAGTAAACGAGAACAGAATGAATCATACCTTTGATGTTTACCTCTATTTATAGTTTACCATTAGGGTTTCCCCTAAACTAGGATGTACTCCGATAGTTTAGGGATTTGCATGATCTTTCCAAAATATTGGGGATTTGGTTACGTAATTTATCCATGCAGAATGGAACATTCTAGAATAAACATGTGTAATTGAATATTTATAATAAAATAATAGGTAATGACCGGGTCGGGTTAGCCGTTCCGGGTCATACCTCGTCAGTAGAGAAAGATGATTAAGGTTAAAGACTTATAGAGGAGCGTAGTACATGTCTTAGCTTTGTCTTGAGAGCTTAAATTTCCTACACTTTAGATGTATTTTGTTTTGCATGTCCTACACTTTAGATGTATTTTATTTTGCATGTAATTGTCTTCTTGTATTAATGTCTATATGTTTCTTTATGATGTTATATAAGTTTCTATTTTTACTATGTCACTAAGTCAACACTTCCTTTGTTATTAGTAGCGTTTTGTTTTCATAATTTTAGTTTGGGATAATCACGAGAATAGCCAAAACTTTGTCAAAGTTTTAAAAATAGCCAGTTGACACCCCATAAAATGGGCTTTCACAAATTCCCACGCGGCTCAAATTAAAAGTTAAGAACTTTCCTCACGACCAATCACCTTTTGCCACGTGTGCTGCTGTCATCACCAACTGTTCCCTCAGTCTCTCTCTTTGTCATCTTGTCTGCACATCTTCTTCTTCTTTAATGATGCAGAGCACCACCACCCTGCAACCAACCACCACCCACCACAACCACCACCTTAAACCACCACTCAGCAGCTATAGCTTTAGCAAGAGACAAAGTAGAGCACATAAGAGGCCTCTTGGAAGGGGTTTTAAGTGTCCGGTAATCAAGCATAACAGACCAACCGACACCATCATAAGCTGGTCTGGTGGTTACTTGCTTGTAGAATCTCTTACCAATTATTGATCCGGTCATGAATGACATTGGCATGGTGACTGATGTGGAAGGTGCGGGTTTGCGAGCCTTGATGTATATTTCATCTCCGTTAGGATTGTTGGGTTTGTTTGTTTCGTTGTTATCATAGGATGAGAAGGTGAATGATGAAGAGGTGGTATGGAGTATGGAGTTGGGGTTTAAGGAATTTAGGGTTTTTTCCGGATGACAGTCGCCTTGGAAAGGGAGAACTGGTGTCGATGGAGTTGGGGTTTAAGGAATTTTGGGGTTTTGTTGCTGAAGTGAAGAAGAAGAAGATGTGCTCGGCATCATTAAAGAAGAAGAAGAAGATGTGTAGACAAGATGACAGAGAGAGAGACTGAGGGAACAGCTGGTGATGACAGCAGCACATGTGGCAAAAAGTGATTGGTCGTGAGGAAAGTTCTTAACTTTCAATTTGAGCCGCGTGGGAATTCGTGAAAGCCCATTTTATGGGGTGTCAATTGGCTATTTTTGAAACTTTAACCAAGTCTTGGCTATTCTCGTGATTATCCCTTTTAGTTTTGTTTGTTTGTCTGTTATGTGTTTTGGAGTTGGGGGTCCCTATGAAAGTAGTCTATCTATGTCCAAGCATAGAGGTAAAGTTTGTCTGCATCCCAATATCCTAGCATCTCCTGACCCTACCAATAACTTTGCTATTTATGGAATTTACCGGACATCATTGTTATTGTTATATTTTAAATAGGTTTTAGAATGGGTTTGGGATCAGGTGTCGGTAATGGGAATCTCAACGAGTAACTTTTAACCGGATAGGATACTCAAAGAAACCATGGGGATGGAAAACCCGAAACCGTGGCTAGAGTTAAGATTAAGTTTTGTAAAGGTATCCTGCAAAACAGTAAGAATATGAGTTGAAGGTACGTGCACGAAGTGATTTTGAGTGGCTAAAGTTGTCATGTCTGAAAAGCAAAGCAAAGCAAAAGCAAATAATAAATAATTATAAACTCCATGTGATTTAGTACAAGACACAGTTACATGGGGACAAAAGAGACCTGAAGGTCCATCACTAACATGATGGTGGAATGGTCACATATCACAATGTTTTGCAGATATAAAGTGGGACATAAACAACATCATATGCCCAACGAACTAGGATCTCAATTTGCAACTCCAGTTTAAGTGTGTCACATTAACGACAAACACAATTAACTATTCTCTTATCCACATAAAGATGCCTTACTTTCTCACCTACACCATTATGTGTTGGTGGGTCTCTACGGGGAACAAAGAGATCCTCATTGATATTGGTTTTGGATTTTCTACAACACAAATTCATCTCATCTCATCTAGAGCTGAATAAACGAGCCAAACTACTATGGAACGCTCGACCCTGAATTACAGCATGAGATTCACATACCAAGCTTGACTAGACTCGCGAGTCTACACTTTATATAGATATAATAACTTCTATTTTATATATAGTTTACATATTAAAATAAAAATAAATAAAATGATACATATTTTGTGATATATAAACATTATAATTATAATTATAAATGTATATCTATATAAAAATAACCATATATATAAATAAATAACTAAATGCTTGATAAATAATAAACGAGTTGAGCTTGATTTTAGGCAAGCTTGAGTTCGGCTCGTTTACACTCATACTTGTAATTCATTGTATCACCAAGCAGTCATTGAAGGAAATATGTTCATGATGTTTTGCCTAATCCTTTGTTTTATCTTGTTTCATATTGATAATACTAGATAGTTACTCAACCTCGTCTTAACATCATCATGTCAATTAACATTATCACTTGGGTGTGTGTCAACATGCACCATCATGAATGAATGATTATTATGAACTCTAGAGAAAACTGGTGAGACAGACTTCAAAGAGAGATTCAGAAAATGTTTACCCTTAAGCCCTTTAAAATTAGGGAAAATCACAAAAATGGACTAGTTGACCATCAAAATGAACAATGAGTCAATGACTAGATTATTTGCAACCATAAATATCGACTTTTTCAACCAATAAAATAATAACACAAGAAATATTATTTTGGCACAACCGGCAAAACTTACACCTATGAGGTGAACGAACTAGATAATGACACGTTACGTCTCATGGTGACTCATTGGGCAAAAACTATGTCACCATAAAGCGTAATTTTCACCACATGAGTCACCATCAAGCATAATTTTCGCCCAATAAGGACACATGCCATGATCGGGTCCATCCACCTCATAGGCATAAACATCGCCTATTAATTCCAAAGATGCGATGTAAATTTGTTTTAACGGAGGAAAAGAGCGATGCTTATAGCAACATGTAACTTCGTCAATGTTCAGTTATGCCAATTTGCATTTTTTGTCGGTCTAACTTTCCATCTTCATTATCTTCTCTTAGATATTATGCTTGTAGATTATGTCTAAAGAAGATAAACAAATCCTACAATGGCCATGAACCTAGAAACACAATACTTCTTATGATATGTTTAGTCGTTGATACTTACACGATTTACAAGTTTAAATGTTTTTTAACCATGAGAGCCCGTTACGGACTCATTGATACTAATTTACTTTTATTAAATAAAAAATTACAATGTTCATCTCCTCCTCGTAGTAGTAGATTCTTATTTATCGAATAAAATGCTCAACAAAAAAAGTCATTTGTATGTAAATATATATAATAATGATGTATGAGGAAGTGGAACACCACCTACTACATGACACTTAAGAGACTTTAGTCTTGGAAAATTAGAATTCTATGTGATTACTGTAGCCTTTTCTCTTCCAGTGAAATCCTTCAGCTTTGAGACAGTTAGTGCCAGATCTGACAACATGACAACATAAATTAATAAACCAATAAAAACAGACAACACAACATAACCAAAGTAACCAGATTGTGCGCAGACAAAACATACCTATCAAGGGTTTCAGTGCCACCTGAGCATCCAAGTCATGTTTTGAGACATCAGGTTCAAATTGTTCTATGTAAATTCTAACAGTTGCGCCTGCTGATCCAGTCCCCTAATTTATAACATATTTACATTTTTTTTTTTTGGGCAAGTAAAAAAGAAATGAAAGTGTGTAAAAAGAAAAAAAGTAAGCTGGTAGGTGGGTGCATACTGATAAACGAAATATGATCCTTGAACCATCTGTGAAGACAAATCGAACACCTTGTTTTGTAGATACACTCCCATCTACCTATTAAATTCCAAGATCTTTAAGAAAACTTTCAACTAATTTCTTTAAGTAAAATGCCATTTTCTTCCCTGAGGTTTGGCCAATTTTGTGACTTTCGTCCAAAGGTTTGTTTTTCTGCATCTGCATCCAAAAGGTTTGAAATCTTGCCATTTTCATCTGGCTCATTAACTCCATCCATTTTTCTCTGTTAAGTCAGGGGTATTTCCGTCTTTTTTGTTAACTTAAGGGCAATTCGTTCTTTTGAATACTTGTACATGGAGTGAAAAAGACCAAATTGCCCTTTAAGTTAATAAAAAAGACAGAAATACCCCTAACTTAACAGAGAAAAATGAATGGAGTTAACGAGCCAGATGAAAATAGCAAGATTTCAAACCTTTTGGATGGAAGTCGCAAAACTGGCCAATCCTCAAGGAGACGAAAATGGCATTTTACTCAATATTTTTTTAATTTAAAGCACATCAACTTACTGGATCTGTATACTTGAAGTCATCAGCAAGTTGAAGAGTATAATCGCCTGCAACGGTGTACCGGTGTTAGGACCAACGCTTATTTTAAATTTTCAAAGCTATGAGATAAAAATGAAAAACTCACCGTATTTGTCTCCTTGTTTGCTTTTAGAGATCAAGTCTCTAAGATAATTGATCATTTCATTAGCTCCTTCCGACTCGCATTCCTAGGCCAACCAGTGATGTCAAAATGTAGCATGAAACATATGCTTAGCAAAATGAATAGTAAATATTTTATTTTAAAAATGATTACCTCATAATCGTATCTGGAGAAGTAGTTCCGGCCATAAGTAGTCCAATGCTCTTTTACAATGTCAGCAACAGAGACTAATTTCTCTCCAGGTTTCTTGTTTTTGTTTCTATATGCAATTATAGACAGCCATGCTAACACAGCCCTGTCATACACAATATATTATATTTCGTTACTTCTAAATGATAAACGAATTAAATAAAACACGTACCATATACCATCCTTCTCACGAATGTGATCAGAACCTGTTCCAAAACTTTCTTCCCCACAAATTGACAGAGTTCCAGCATCCATCAAGTTCCCAAAGAATTTCCAACCGGTAGGAACCTGACAACAATAGAACAGATTTTTATAATATATATATATATATATAGGATTAGGTTCAAAAATGAACACTAGTGTAGCTTGCGAACTGAGTGAACTAATCCTGGCCGTACACGTGTGTAGATCAATGGCCAGGATTTGATGTTGAAATACACTAGTGTATTTTACGATTTGATGATGAGATCCTGGCCATACACGTGTGTAGATCAATGGTCAGGATTTGTTCACTCAGTTCGCAAATACACTAGTGTTCACTCTAGAACCCCACCCTATATATATAGGGAATGGTTGCGAGAACTTGAAAAATCCTGGAAAAAAGGTTTTTATTTAAAAAATATTCACCAAACCTTTAAAATTTATGCAACTTTAAAAAAAACTTATACATAAATTTACATCAGTGTAAAACAAATTTACATAAGTGTAACGCGCAAAACGGTGACGTCATATGTTTTTGTCAAAACATTTACAGCAGTGTCACGAATACATGTCGTATAAATGCCGGCTCGGCATTTATATATATATATATGTGTGTGTGTGTGTATATAATATACACTTATCATTATATATATATACTTATCATTATTATTCGAATACAATATTAGAAATGAAATTTACACGTTTAAATTTACATGTATTCGTAAATAAAGAAAAGTTACACGTGTAAGAAAATTATTAAGAGTGATTTTGAAAGGAGAGATGAATTATTTAAAGAGTAAATTCTTTTTTTAATGTTGTATTTTAATTCCAACGAGGTTTTTATTAAAAAAATGATTTTGATTGGTTTTCTCATTCGTTCTCATGGTTCTCGCAATATTTAGCGTTCTCAAGATAACCCTCCCCTCTATATATATATGATTAACTGAGTCACAAATACAGTTCAAAAAAGAATATATAAAAAACCTCAAAGAATGGGAGACTCAATTTCTCGGCTACACGATCAAGAGCACCGCTTGTTGGCATAGAACGAGCTAAACCCTACATGTATTAGAGTCTAAAAGTTTTAAAAAAACTACATGAAGATCAAAGTGAATGTAAAATCTTTTTACCTTTGGCCCGCTTTTAAAGTACGGAATAGATTCTTGTGCATTGGCTGCAATAATAGCAACAGAATCTGAAGGAGTCACAAAAAACTGTCTGCCAAGAATCATATTTCTATCGCCATCTCCTGGAAAAAGAACTTGCAATGAAAATTGCAGGACAAAGTTTGTGCAAAGATTGTTATTGCTATAAGGTTTATCAGTGCAAACTAACCATCACTTGCGGCTCCAAAATCAGGCCCGTTGTCACTATACATAATGTTGACCAAATCCTTCGCATATCTTAAAAAAACAAAAATCAAAAGTTTAACTGCTTTCTATAATATAATAAAGTTTTAATGTTTAAAGTTAACACGAAATCAGATTAAATATCTATGTATCTCTTACGTTAGATTAGGGTCAGGATGACCGTGCCCAAAATCTTCTAGAGGCACTCCATTACATATTGAATCCTGAATTTACAAATTAACAAACGTTCGCTAATGACTTTTCTAACATAAGCTATTACATAATTACAAGATTTTACACTTTTAACATACCTGACTAGCTCCAAGCTTATCTACAAAAATTGGATTTGCATAAGCACCTGTAACCGCATGCATTGCATCAAATGTGAGCCTGACAAAATAAATAAACATCAGATTACAAATATATAGATAGTAAAAAGTTTTAACATGCTAGAGGATAAGAATTTTTATACCTGAAGTCTGGCCGAGAAACTAGACTTTTGATTAGTGAAAAATCAAAGACCTCCTGCAGAAAAGGAATAAATAAACGATGTCAAATTAAATGGATAATAATGTATTTATTAAGGATGCATTTTATATTAACCTCCATTAGATCCAAATAATCAGAGACTGGGTGAACTATTTCCACACTAAAGTTGCCATATTTTGAAACTCCAACACTAGAAAGATCCACATCTGGAATATCAGCTAGCTTTATTTCAGATATCTGCAGAACAGTTATAAATATTAAAACCCAGTTACAAAAGTATGAGAATTAACTTCTTCAAAAAGCAAGACAATACAAACATGATACTGTCGTACAAACAAAAGTCCACATGGTATATTGACCAAAAATATAACTACATCCACAATAACATATTTACATATGTATATATATAACATTATCAGAAAATTAATTAATAATTACAATACAACTCACAGAGTGTTTATTTATACAAAATATTATCCTTATTACTTTGAAGAGGATATTGTTTATTCTAGAATCTAGAAGATAGCATATGTTAGAACTGAAAACATATATAAATATAAAAAACATAGATTCAGTATTTACAAATACAGCTATCGATTGTCTCTATCCGATAAGCAAAACTTATTCTCGTTCATCTTTTTTGACTTATAAGGTCAGAGTGATGTGTAGTGTCAAGAATTGGTTGAAAATTAAATTGGTTTAAATTAAGTTCTGGTACATATTGGCAACCAGAAGTGTAATAGTTGGGTTGGGCATGCTCTGTTAGGACTACCGAGTTATAAATTCCCGGATTTGGATGTCACTTGAACATCATTAACTTCTTGTATTTTCAAATCGTACCGATCAGTTCACCTTAAAAGGGATAAAATATATGTAAGCATGATTTGGCTTTAGATGAAATGTTTGGGTTTTTTCAGATTTCAATACAACCGTTCACAATTTTCAGATAAGAAAGATATTCCAATCATCCAATGCACTATCAAATCCTAATGTATGAATAATTATTAATGTATCCGAAATAGATTAAGATCTGCTGCATACAAATTGGATATGCATAGATCTGCATGGTCACCTTGGTTTTAAATTGCGTGATGCGCTCCGATGCGTTTAGTCCAAAAATCTGATGCGCGATGCGAGCGCATCACGTATGTGATGCGTTCTTTATAAAAAAAATAGTTAAAAATTATTTATACATAAAAACTTATAAAAACATACTTAAAGTAAAACAACTGACGTAATTAGAAGGTAAGAGTTGTGTTTTTTGGTTCAAATCAAGCATACTAAGATGTTAATTATGGAAAAAACCGAACACAGTTCATAAAATCTGGAAAAAAGCATAAGAAACAATGTTGCGTGCATCAGAGCGCATTATGCGATGAGCGCATCATGCAAAATGCGCACAATATTCTCGCATCACGTAAACGCATCGCATCAGCTATTGCGATGCGCTCTCATTAGCGCATCGGGCGCATCACGCATTATGCGCGCATTTTAAAACCAAGATGGTCACAACCCTATATGCAAACCAATTCCAAAGCAACGGAGAATCATATGTAGCTCAAGTGTTATGTTGGTTGGGTGAACCTATTAGGATACAAAAAAAAAAAAAATTGGTTTGCAATAACCAAAATCATTGTGTTACGATCTTAATAGTATAGGGTACTAGGGTTCAATTTGTAATTGTTGTATAGAACAGGGGAGTCTTTGTAAGTTAATAGTGTAGGGTTCAATTTGTAATTTTTGTATAGAAAACAGGGGAGTCTTTGTAAGTATGAGCTAATGATCTGTTGTTAGTCTGTATACTTAAGCAACGATCAATGAAGAATTAGGTATGTATTGATTTGAGTAAACCTTCTTCTCTCTATAGTTTCTTCTATCTCTAAAATTAATCATAAAACATTGTTTGGGTGCTATGAGGGGTGTAAAAATAATGACACGACATAAACCTAACACAAAATTTGCAGGTTTGTGTTTAGTCTAACAGGTTCGGGTAGAACACGCAAACAAGTTTAGCTAAATGGGTCGTGTTCAGGTCAACCTGGCGGTTTGACCTGTTTAACCTGTTTATTTTTATAATTTTTTTAATATATGCTTCATGTCATAGCTTAAAAAAATTGGGTATCTTATGCCAAAATTTAAAAGATAAAAGAGATATGAGGATTAGGTTTTATAGTTTCAACATAACTATGGTATATTTTTTGATGTAAATTGTAATATTAGAGTATTAATATGCAAAATAAATAGAAGAAATGTCTTGGGTTAAAAGGGTCATGTTCATGGCAACCATCGAAAATTCATGTAGTGTTCGGGTTCATGTGCCCAAGTGTCCACCACAATTTTCGGTTCGTATCGTGTTCGCATGCGTGTCAAATTTTCAAGTTTGTGCCGAGTTTGACCAACCAACCTGCCAACACAACCCATTTGACACTTATTGGGTGAGTGGAGCCCACATAACTTAATTACACCACATAAAATAAGAAAATCATTTCAGAAAAGAAAGAATGGAAAGCGAAGGGTTTGGAATGTGGCAAACTTACTAATTCCTCTTCGGCTCTTCCTATATCGTATTAATTCCTTTCATTCATCGTGCTTAATTTCTAAGGAACATCATTCGCTTAATTTTACTTGTCATGTCTTTTAGCATCAGCCTAAATTCCTTTTTTTTTTTTGTTTCTAAAGTTCCCATGACGTAAAAGAGTCTTGCCTATTCTTTCCTGTTATCTAAAAAACATGGTGTTTGTTTCCTCATGCTACCAATATTAACTCTTCCGCATTCTTAGTAAAATTACTAAATTTTGAGAGTACTGTACCAAACAAGAAATTCTATTAAAACTCTTCAACTAATTTAAGCAGATAAAGGGAAGAGTGTGATAATAGCTTAGTTCTTCACTCATATTTGGGATCAAGAGATGGAGTTTTTCTATGTCTCAAAATTTGCTTCCAGTAAGTGATAGCCGAGAAAAATTTAGGCATATGGGGTTCAACCTTACATGTTAAAGGTTGGCTCTTACATCTCAAAAGCTACGGTTTTCCTTTCCTTGCTTCTTGTATATCTATTTTTGTTTGCTAGCTTTCTTTTGTTGACTTGTGTGCCGTTAGCTGGTTATTAGATTTGTGATGGCCTTCTAGGATTCATCATGGCCAACTTCTTTTGTTAAATTTTGGTTGAGATTTTTAGAACTAACTGAAGAAAAATCTGTAACATAATTGCATACATGTATCATACTCCCCTAGTCCCCCAATGAAAACTAGAAGAACTTCCACTTCTTGTTTGTTTAATGAAAAATAGCTTGTTCTTGAAATTTCTCAATATCGTCATAAAACATGCTGTTGTTTTTGGTATAGTAAATTTCCCTTTTCTATTCTTGTTTTAAAAGAGTTGAATGCTTCTACGAACTAAGGTATATACAGAATCAAACACCCTTTGGACAAATGGAGTAAAAGATAAATATGTTGCAGTTTTGGATTGGTTATTCTCCTACAACGGAAATGCTTCAAAACAATATCAAAGGTTGTCACAGATTTATTTAAAATCATCATAAATCATGTTCCAGAGTATGGATTATCAACCATGCCTAAGACAACCTTTCTCATTAATCCTAACAAACTTTCTTTTTACCTAATAGTACAAAAAAATTGACCAATCTAGCACACTAAGTCAAGTCTTATACTGCACAACTATAAGTATATATTCAGAAACACAAATCATAGACAAAAAACAATATGTAGAGAGGAAAGTGATAACATACCGAAAGTGTGTTTCCATAAATCTTATCAGTGATGGACTCGGGAGCAGGTTGCCCACTGCTGTAATTGAACTGTAGAAGTCACAACAATGTGTGCCAGAAAATGTTTATTAATGAAGCTGGAACTATAAATGGTATTAAGGTTATATACCAAATTCTAACACCAAATAAGCAAGAATGACTATTAGAGGAAACCAATTAACCATGGACTTTAAAGTAATGTCAATTCTATAAGGATAAAAAAATACAGGCACTAAATATTCACCTTGATGCCCCAGTCATATTCAGGACCACCAGGATTATGACTTGCACTCATTATAAAACCACCATTTGCCTGCAAAATGCAACGAAGCTTATGAACAGCGTTTAATATCAGTTCCCGTTATACAAAACATAACCAGAAATAGAAACTTGCCTTTCTCTTCCTTATAATTGCAGATACAGCGGGTGTTGATAGTATACCTTCCCTTCAATAACAATAACATAAAGTCATGATCCAGCAAAGATAAACATGATTCCCTAATAAACTATCACCAGAGACTCACTTGCCCACCAAAATTTTACCAACTCCATTGCCAGCAGCAATTTTAATAATCAACTGCATTTAAAATCAATAAACCGATTAGCATATCAACAATACTTAATCAACTTATAAACCATATCGTTCACTACCTGTGCAGCTTCTTTGTTAAAGTACCGACCGTCACCTCCTAACACTAGCAATGCATTCTTATAATCCTCAGGCGGCAACGAATTGAACAATGCCTGATTACAAACAGATAACCAATCACAATTGACAAAACCTTAGCACATGCATCAATCCACCAATTTAACCAAATCAATTCACAATTCAAACCTGAATCCAGTTTGCTAGATAATTCTCTTGCATAAACACTTTCACCTTATCAAAATCAACACAAAACGTCACTCCACACCGAACGAACACACAAAATCAATAAAATTAACGAATAAAAACTAAAAAATAAAATAAAATAATAATATCTCGAACCTTCTTCCGGAGACCACTGGTTCCGGTTTTCTGGCCTTCGATGGGCTTCGTAGGAATCGTATTCACCTAATAATACCCGCATGCATCACGTTTTGCTACATGATGTTTATAATAATTTATAAAATTAAACCTAATTAATACCGTACCTTTAGATCCTGAGACTCGGTGAACGTTGTAGACGAAGAGGCTTTGATTGCGGAAGATTCCGATGGGATTTTCGAAGGTATTCGTGAGGAAAATAGCAACGGAAACGACGACGGAGAAGATGTACGGAGAAAGGAAAAGGAAGCGGAAGTTGTACCGGTGGCGGTGAGGCGGTGGAGTGACGGTGGAGAGAGGAGTGAGGTTGCTGCTCCGGTGGTCGCCATTGGTGAGTGAACTTGTGGAGTGGACTGAAATGGTGAAGGAGAGAGAGAGAGAGAGAGAGAGAGATCGACGGTGACAGACTGTTGGGATATGAAAATGTGATGGGTGCCACATGTTCAACGAAAGGCTTATCGGGTGGTTTGAAAGGGTGACATGGCGTTGCGTCATAGGCGGTTGCGTTTTGGTGGACCCGGGATCACGGTTTGGGACTTGGACCTCGACACTTCACGTGAGTAGCATGCGTGCGATTGTTGTTTTCTTTTTTAGGTATATATAGGCACACTTTGTCAAATTAAATCGACACCGTCTATACGGGTCGTATAAACCTATTCGATCCGTATTAGGATAATTTCAATTTCCAAGGTCAGGCAAAGGCTGACATTGTCTTCACATACTTAGCCAATACGCATCGTATAGGTTTATCAACTCTGGCAGACAGTGTTCACATGCCAACCATATACGGGTCGTATAGGTCTATACGATCTGTATCAAGTTCGAGGTTAGCTTTCTGTACAATGACAGAAAGTGATGGAAAGGAACATAACGTCGTATTGGTATGTTATTTTGCATTCTGCTTGGCCTTTATAAACGAGAAAAATAAAGACGATTCACAAATTTCATTCCCTTCTGTTCGTTTTTTCTTTATATTCGATTCCACCATGTCTTGGTTCAACCTTAATTACATTTTCGGTGAGTCGTCCGACACAAACACGAGCATGTTTATTCCGGAAGCATTGTGGTATAGCATTTTTAACTTGTTTTGTTTATGAAATACTTAGCACACAATTTGTATTAGGAGGGCATGTTGTCCCTGCTTCTTATGATGAGGGGGGGGGGGGGGGATGATGATCAAGCGGAGGAGGTCGTGTCCGGCTTCCGTCCCCATCATAAGGAATTGTTGTTACCGGACCTCAACGAGGTAAGTATTTATTTACTGTTTTATATTCGGCGTTAAATTTACCATTACCTTTTACCCGTTGGTTTTTTTTAATTTGTTGTGCTACGTGAACCGTTGTTGCCAGATCTGAACGAGATAAACATATATTTACTTATTATTAAGAAAGCTTTAGATGTGCAGTTATCATTTAACCGTTGGTTTTTCTCAGGTTATTATGCCTAGCGGTGATCATGGTTACGGGTGTCCGGATTATAAAGCCGGTTACGGTGCCTCGTACGGACAAGAAGACCATGGCAATAACTTTTTTCGTTAATGGTGCCTCAAGCGTACAACAAGACGTTGGTGAGCCTTCTTACGCGCAAGAGTCATTGGGTGACGAGCATCCCGCTTACGCTGAAGTTTCGTTCAAAACTAATCAGGTACGAATGATATATATTTTGTTAAAATATTACTATAAACGTTATATATTTTTAAAATATATTATAAATGTTATATTTTTCTGTTAAAAAATATTATAAATGTTATATATATTTTTTCACTTAGGATTTTATATTCCGCAATGAGTTGGAAGGTTGGGTAAAAAGAAGGGGTTTAGCCAACGGATACGTTATTGTTACTAGACGATCCAAGGATCACTGGACATGGCTCCAATGTTGTCGTAGTGGCGAGCATGAAAGTAAGGCCACGGTTAGGAAAATCGGCAGCAAAAAATGTGCATGTCCTTTTATGGTGATAGGTCGTCTCGATCAAAGTTGTCGAGCTTGGTGTCACACCCGGTCGTAGCGAAAGCGCGAGGTGTGATCAGAGCGCTAATCATTGCATTGGATCAAGTAAACGACTAACATAAAAGATAGTAAGATGTTCATCCATGCGATTTAATTTAAAACAAGTTCACAAACTACAAATTGAGTTACATTGTTTGAAATTAAAACATAAATTTACAAAACCAAGTTCTTAAAAATAACTAAGACTTTGCATTCCATGTGTGACAACCCGTGATTTACGGCTCTTAATTACGTGATTAACGCGATAATAAATAGTGATTAAGACGCAAATTAACTTATTTAGGCATTTGAAGTGCCTAGGAACGTTTATCCGACTTTACAGTGCACGAACGATGGTTTACAGAGAAACCGGAAAAAACGTTAAACGGCAACGGATTGAAACCGAACAGGATACTGACAACGCCGACTGATATTAAATTTTTACGATATATTTTAGCTTCATAATTATATTTTTGTGACTACAGTCGAACCCGGATTGAAAAACGGATTAAAGACGGCAACGATACAATTTTTCGCGATTATTACTGTAATCGACAAACGGACGTGCAAACAATGACTACCGACCGTATTATTTTTGTGTATTTTAATTTTTGACGTTAAACGCAGTTCAGGATTTGACAACGGGTCTCGTAGGAATTACGGGCCACTTACACATGAGCTTGTGGGCCCCGGGCCCAAGCCCAAAACCCGCAAACCTAAACCTACACATAATATTGTAGATCTCTACTACAAGATTGTTTCTTGTAGATCCTTCCAAATCCCTTCAAGATCTAGACAAAAATCTCTATAGATTGGAAAATCTGTACAAAATATTTTAACCAGATTTCACAAGATTCTTCAAATCTTTAAACCACTGTATATGACCATATCTCTACTCTTTGTTTTGTCTGCACATTTCACACACAAGAAAAGGGGGTCTTTCCCCTCTCTCTCTCGGTTCCATATATCAGACAACAACAAGACCCAACCCAGCCACCCCTTCCTCTCTCGGTTCCAGTAACCGGAGCCGGTTGACCGGCTCCCTTTCTTCTCCGGTTGCACACGACAGCCCCCCCCCCCCCCTCCCACCTTCACCGATAACATCACAAACCCCCCTCTCTTTGAACAACAACGAACCACCACCACCACTGTTCGGTGGTGGTGCGGCATCAAGAACGAGACAGAGAGAAAGAGAAGAGAGAGAGGCTGATAAGAGAGAGAGGAGATCGAGATGAGAGAGAGATGTCGAAGGGGGAAGGAGGGCGGCGGCGGCGGAGGTGAGCAGCGGCGGCCGACAGTGGCGGCGGTGCCGTCTTCATGTCCGGCGGACTCGGTTCAGGTTGGTTTACCCCATCTCTAGTTTTTTGGTTCAAATTTGTTACGGCTTCGGTTTGCTCAGTACATACTCTCGGTTCAGATTGTTTGGACTCGTTTCAGTTTCAGAAGTGGTACGAGTTGACTCGGTCAACTCAGCTTACGGGTCAACTCGGTCCGGGTCAACAGTGGTCAACAAGATCAGTTTGGGTGGCGTCTCGGTTCGGGTTCGAGTCTCGGGTCAGACACAGTTGGGTCAGATTCGAGACGCGGGGCAGATTTTGGTTCCGGGTGTAAGCGGGTCGGTTCAGCAAGTTCGGTTCAGTCACGAAGTGATTCGGGTTATTTCGGTTCGGTCAAACCGTGGTCGTCATCAGTCAACTCGGTCAACCGAGTCAACTCAGTTGACTTGGTCAACTCAGTCGGCTCACTTGACATATTGACGGAAGATTTGGTAAAGATTTAACGAGATTATTTACGTTATATTATGGTTTTATTACGTGAAACGAGCTCTCGAAACCGACTGATTATAAATTACATACGTTATATATTTGACAAAATTTGCATATAGTTGAATATTGATTACATTGATTGAAAAATTGTTGAATTTTGATAAATATATCGACACGTGGTTGTCGGGGACGTCCAAAAACAGAGTAAACTCTGCCCGTTTTTCGAGAAAACCCGTAAAAGCAAAACATGTTTTATTGAAGAGCGACTTTTATGAGAACCAATATATGTGTGTATATCACTTTCGACAACGCTTTATCACATACAAAAACAACAATTCTTTTATAAAATAAATATATTTTATATATTTATTTCAAGCATCAAACAACTCGTATTCGTTTTACAAAATAAATATAGTTTACATATTTATTTCGAATACACCATACAACGCGAATTCTTTTATATAATAAATATATTTTATATATTTATTTCAAGCGCCTAAACGGCATATACGTATATTTTTGACAAATATACACAAGACATGATATATAATACAAGTTGTTATATATTATTTTCATACGAAACGCGATATATGATACGAGTTTGTTATATGATATTTTCATAGAAATATTCTTTTATACACGTATGACTACTCGAGACGGTTAACGCACTTACGACGATATATTTATATTTTTATATAAATATTTATTCATTTTAAGTCTCTCGGAAACTAAGTCTTTTTCAAGACTTATTAAATCGCTACTGACATTAAACGAGACTTAACACGTATAACTTAATCTTTTCCATTAAGTTAACAACTTACCGTTGAATCGTTCGATTAACGATTCGGTAGAGCTCGGTGACACGTAGTTAGTTACTACGTTTATTTAGAAACTTATTAGGTATTCCGTGTTAGGAATATTGTAGAATGCACGCTAGCAAGTCAAGTATTGGAAACGACATCATCGAAGTCGTAATTAGCTAGCTTTGCACAAGAATATTCAGGTGAGTTCATACCCCACTTTTTACGGCTTTACATTTTTATAAATGTTTTCGGGGTGGAAAGACATGCACGTTTTGCAAGAACATACAAAGTTTTGAACGAACGCAAAACTCATATTTCTAAATCATATTACGAAGGGATTTCGAGAAACTCAAATGATTTACGAAAGGTTTATACTAAACATACCGGTTTTTACAAAACAAATGAGTATTATCGAAATGTGAATGATTTTCATGACTAAGGATGGATTGTCTGGTGATTATATTGAGGAAGGCTCAGTCTTAGAGGCTGAGGGAGGATCAGTCTCTAAGACTGGGGTAATACATGTACAATGATTTCAGACATTTTTATACATGGTATGGTTAGCGTAAGGAGGGTTACTGCGTACAGATCATGTGAGTGGGTAGGTATTACTTGGGGCCATTAATCCTCATTGTAGGACCGAGGGGCACAATGCGGTAGATCTATCTGGGTGTAGCGAGCCCAGCCCCCAGGACAAACAGTTAACGGACCTCGGGGTGACTATGTACCCGACGCACAAATCCGCTAGGTTTGAGTCTTCCTACTTGCACTTCACACATATCAATGGCCTTGCAAACCATTGGTGATCTCTATTTCCTTATTTGCTACATACCAGGGATTTTATATTTACGAAACATACTTGTTCATACAAATTAAATACCATGTTTTATACAAAATTCATGGCATAAGATTATGCGGGTCAAAGTCAGGGTGGGCATTGATGATTATACGAACATTACAAATACAAGTCTTTACAAATGCATGGTTTCTATGAACATACTGTGTTACAAACACAACGTTTCCATATAACTTGGCAAGAAAATGATTTTTAAATTCATTTTCTCAATACTATTTCAAAAACCGGTTATTCCAAAGATTTATTTCAAATCTTTCACAATACCAAAGATTTATTTTAAACCTTTCACAACTCAAAAGATTTATCTCAAATCTTTTACGAGCAAACTATGAACTCGCTTAACTTTATGTTGATTTTTCGCATGTTTCTTTCTCAGGTCACAGTACTAAGACATGGCACGGTTGGAATAGGAGAACCATCTGGAGTCGAGTACTTAGTGGCGTTCAATTTCTAAAAGACTTAGCTTTTTGCTTCCGCTATGCAATGAAGATACCAGTCCAGTCACGCCAGCTCTGATAATTTCGGGGTGTGACACCATGTTTCGCACGAAGGCGCGATATGTGAACCAAAGTCCATTAAAAGTGGATGACACCTTATGTGTGAATTCGCTCCGAGGATCGAATATTCAACCGTTGAATGCGTACGAACACATGATATGTGCGGAATCCAATCACGTGTGTGGATGAGAACACAAATATGTAATTATAACTTGTTTTCTATTGATATTTGACAGTAGCAAATCCATGAAAACAAACGGGCAGAGCTTCGCCTCAAGAATGCCCAAAAGTTACAAATGAACAAGACTTAAGCCTCTATATATAGACCTGGTGCCTTCGTACGAAGCCATGAGTGTCTTCGTACGAAGCCATTTCTTCTGTTTTAATGAAGTCAGCACTTCCTTCGTACGAAGCCCTATCTCCCTTCGTACGAAGATGCTTTATCATATATGATCTTCATACTTTGCTCTGTTCAGCACTAGTCTTCTTTCATCTGTTCAAGCTACGATACGTGACTGACGTAAGCGATAGACATATGCACTCACAGACCCCCCTTGGATATTGCTTTAGTCAATCTCATAGCTTTTTGTCTCTCTCTGAGTCTTCATAAAGTGTTGACAATATCATCACCTCATACTCTCCCTTTATTCTAACAGACTCCCTGTGGATCTGTTTTCAGTTTCAGCTGCTTCCCCTTTCGATTAACTCCTCCTTCAGGCTCCCCCTTGCTTTAAGCTTCCTTGTTTCGACACCTGGTACAAGTCCCTCCAAGATTATCTGGCTCTTTGAATGCACACTTCCCCTTGCTTTGAGCTTGTCTTCAGACTCCCCCTTAACTTCAGCTATCGAATCATAGTTTGGTTTATCATCTGCAAAATCTCAAATCTTCTGTAAGATATTTGACAGTTAAAGTTCAAAATTTCACAGATAAATCATCCAAGTCCAAATTAATGACCTCGGAGATTTCACAAACTGTTTTTGAGTTTTCAATTAAAAACTTCAAGTTTCAAATTAATGAACTTGTTTTTTTTCAGAAACATGTTCAGCTTACTCAGATTTTGAAACTCAGCTTTCGGACATCGGTTATCGAAAATAAAGCAGAAATAAAATCTTTTTGAATTTTTCAAAGTTTATGCTAAAACACACTGAAAATCTTTTGTACCTTTTCTTTGAAGACAGAAAAGAAATATTTATAGACAATATTTTTGTTTGAGTTTGAGTCAGATGGTCATATTAGTTTATGACAAATCACTAGCACCATTGAGCTATAAACACTTTAAGTTCTAAACGATCCACTTAGATTGTCAGTATACTGATCCACTTAAATTTTCACACACAGTTCAACTGATTCGAGATACGAAATTTAGTGTTTTAGGAACTTAAACTTATTCACGTGTCCCACCTCAGAATATACTCCCGTATCAAGATTCCCTAGATTCAGTCTTACAGGTGAATATACTATATTGAGATCTGTACTCTAGGTTAGTGCGAGACCTTGAGAGCTCAGGTATGAACTACCGTTCAGTCAAAGAGATGAAGGCTCGACTTAAGGTGTGTCCCACTTAGGGATCTTCTTTACAACTGCACTTGATATATATCTTTCGATATTTTCTCAATTTTTATGCAGAGGGAAAGCTTTATTAAAGCGCATAAAGTATTATACGAGGTCTAGGCCGTTGCTAACGCAAAATCAGAAGACCAGGTATAATACCCCATATATCAAACAGTATAAAAACCTAGTATCTCAGAATCAGGCAATCTCTCAAACGAGATTTCGGGGGTTACCCATATATCCGAGAGATGTTCTCCACGAGTTAAGAAAGTTATTGATCTTTAGGTTTATATCTCGAAATCAATCTACTAAATGTGTAAAAACCTACTAGCACATCATCAGAGAGACCATTTATCACATTTTCATTTTCCATATCTTTAACGTACTGTGATTGTCTAGTGATGTACTATCATTTCCTCTGTTTACACAAAACTCTTTTTCATTTTCTATTGTTTTTAGCTTTTTCAAATTTTCAAATGTTTTTGTATTTTCTGAAATTTTTACTCCCCCTAAAATCTAAAACATTTAAAGAAAATTTGACAACCCGATGCAGATAGCTTTGTCTCGCCATCCATTTTCTGCTTTACATGCTTTGTTTTGCAGAAATACCCCCATAATTTACAACACACTGATTTTTAACAATGTTAAAACCATTTTCAGTTGTGAAATAATCATGTTTGTTCAGCCGTGAGGGTTTCGGCATATTCAATCAACATATTTTTGAATTTTTAACAATCTTTAAAACAAACATATTTTTTTTCATTTTTCAATTTTTGACAAAATTAAAAAAAATGGTTTTTAAATTTTTTGATTTTTAGGGTTTTTAGTATGGTTTATTTATGTACAGAAATAAACCAATTCCCTGTTTTCAGATGCATGGTTCAGCCTCCTCTCATGCCAGGCTGCTCCTCCCCTTAATTTGACATTCTGCTGTCTCCAGGAGCACCTGCACATACAACTAATCTCAATTACTTGAACAAATCAACCCAAGTCTGTTTCGACTCAGGTAGTTGAACATGTATTTTTCCAGGCAACACTGGATAATTTCTTTCATTTTTCTCAAAAACATTCTCATTATGATTATCACTCACAGAAGTCTGTTTCTTTTCCACCCAAATTTGACCTTTTGAAACCTTCTTTTGATAAAATCTTGAATCAATTTTTGGTTTCCAGATTTGTTTTGATTCAAATTTGGATGTTTTTGGTTTCCATGTTTGTTTTGACTTTTGAAAATCAACCTTTTGTTTCCAAATCTGTTTAGTCTCAAACCTAGATGTCTTTGATTTTGGTTTCCATGTTTGTTGTGATTCAAACTTGGTTGACTTCTGTTTGACAGCTTCATTTTGCTGTTTATTTTGTTCAACACCAACACGTTTCAGATTCGGACATTTGCGACCAACATGTCCAATTTGATTACATTTAAAACATGTTTTCTTTGAAACCTCTTTGACCTGTTGTTGTTTCTTTTGAGCATAGAACTCTTCATTAGTCTGTCGTCTAAATTGGAGTTCTTTCTCTTCCTCGGAACTTATTCCATGAACAAAGTTCATCTTTTTCTGAAAGTTTGTCTTTTCAAACCATTTCTTTTTGTTTTGTTGCTTTTTATAACCCAACCCAGCCTTCATGTTCTTCTTTTTGTAACCAGGTGTGACTTTTGCGCTTTTACGACCATCATACAAATACGAATCCAATGAAATCTTGTGTTTCATTCTCGGGATATGTACAATTACATATGACATTTACACATATCAACCCTTGTACGATTCCGAACTCTCGAGAAGCTTTTCCGGAAGTTTTACGTAAACAATTACGCAAACGTAATCAGTTTAACGCAAAGTACACTCCGAAATAGTGATATAAGCTAAACATACCCTAAATATCTTTTACATAACTTAGAAATAAGTTTTGAAGGGT
Source organism: Helianthus tuberosus (assembly GCA_030545235.1). Lineage (NCBI taxonomy): Eukaryota > Viridiplantae > Streptophyta > Magnoliopsida > Asterales > Asteraceae > Helianthus > Helianthus tuberosus. The sequence goes on along the minus strand of JARYGA010059760.1, from coordinate 36,138 downwards.
TCGGAATGGCAAAAACAAGGTTATTCGATCATAGGGACTATTTACGACAAACTATGAAAGTCTGCCAATTC